>JAVQJD010022949.1:0-27408 GCA_036023655.1 Nannoperca australis
TTGCCGTTGTCGCCTAGTGCTGCTCATGGTGGGAACGTTGGGTCTTTGTGTGTGTGGAAGTTGGTCTCGACCGGCTCCATGTGATTGAGTGCCCTGAGATAACTTTGTTATGATATGGCACTATATAAAAAAAATTGAATTGAATTGAATTGTAGCTGAAAACAAACAGGTTTGGGTTTTGAAACCAAAACAATTAGCTAAAAGACACAAAAACACTCAGCGGAGCTAAAGGGGGATTGCAGAGGTAGTGGTAATTTTCTTTGGGTTTCTGAGTACTAGCAAATCCTTTCACATTACACATAGTCAGCTTTAAGATTTTTTCAGGGTTCTTTAAGTTGCTTTTGATTCACGTATAGTGGGGAAACTGTGTTAAGGTATTGGGTAGCCTAAATAATTCTGTAGTGTAATCCAACCATTGACTTACTACTTCTCTGAGTAACATGCCCAGTGAAGAACAGGGTTAAAACAGCTGAGACAGACAGCAAGCAGGTCAAAGTGAGCACCATACCACCATCAAGTTTAGTCTTTATTTGTACATTAATGCAGTTAAACAAGGCTTGGGAATACGGCACACAATCAGATTTCACATAAATCATTTTTTTCCACTAAGAATTCCTCTCAGGTCTTAGTTCTTAATCACCACTAAGCTTTAACAGTGATCAGCGTTTACATGAACAGCAAAGTATTACACGTATGGCCTGATGTTAATGGATTTTGCAAAACTCAGTGAAAGCTGTATGAAGTAATTTATCCAAAATATATCACAGTGAAACTAGATGTCTTGCAATACTTTAATACGAGAGATAATCAAAGATTATTTCATTGATAAAAATAGTATATACAACTATCTGGCTCATCCTCTCATTTGGTCCAATTTGTGAGCTTTAAACTTTATTTACTCAGACAAAGAAATCTTCTAGCAGACAAGAAAAGCAGCAGGTTTAGAAAGTATCTCATTATTCCAATAGAAAGCAGGTTTTCAAGTGCTACACCTCATAGTGCCAATTGTTTAATATATGAGAGAAAATCCCTTATTACAAGTTAGATTACATTTAAAGAACAGTGTCACACAGAACGAGACCCCAGCCAGAACATAAGGTTGGTGGGACGTAATAGGCAGTGTTGACCAGGTAGTTCTGTAAATGCCATGGCCTTGTCCCACTTCAACAACAATAAACAGTTCACTTCAAATAAACAGCACAGCTCTCCACACATGACCATGCTGAGATGCCAGAACTGGCAGAATCACCAAGAAACTGCCTGGAGCCCAAATGTGGAGCTGCAGGGGAAAACTGGCTCTGCTAAACTTGATCTCCAGCCATGTTCCAGTGCAATTCTTCATACAGAATAAAAAGGAGGAGAGATGAGATTGCATTAGCAAAGATTATGGCTCTCATAACACATACACCCGCTCCATGTCTTTATATTGCTCATATGTGAAATGTAGGTGAATGTGTCCAAACTACATGGACTATCACAATGGAAGCTTGGCCATGTCAAAATAACAGCTAATTCTGTCATTTTCCTAAAATATATGCTCCCTGACTTTAATATTGCACTCACATATCCTAAAATGCAAGGCTGGATTACTAACAAAGCTAGCACATGACCCAGGCCCCAAAAGTTCCAGGTTCACTGTATATCAAGGGTTTTTGGTAATGATTACTGCAGATTTGTTTCCACCACTAAAGTAGAATGTCAAATAAGATAAGTCCTACTATATTAACTTATTTTGTGACCCCAAATCTAGTTTGAACCTTTATTATTTTAGTTTGTACAATGGCCACTGAAAATGCCACTGGATAAAAAGTAAGTAACAGGACAGTATAACATTAGTGCACCTGCATTAAAGTCAGGAACTGTGAGGCTTAGCTAAAGAGCTTGGAGCTAGTGTTGTTTGTATAACCAGCAAATTAATATCTAATTCAATTTTTTATGTATTAAGATATTTGCTTGAATTTGGAATACCAAATACTGTAGGTGGAGGAATGCTAAAATAGCTACGTTAGCTTTGGTGAAGCCGGTAGCCTGTGCATCTGACAGACAGCAGCAGGGGAAAGGAGAGAGAAAATGCGACAAAAACTGCAAAAACAATATGAATAGATGTAGAGATGGTAAGAGACAACGATAGAGAGCAAATGTGTGTGTGTGTGTGTGTTTGTGTGTGTATGTGACAATGGGAGGAGGAGATAGAGCAAGCCTGTGTGAGGGAGCTCCATCCAAGAGCTACATCGTGTAGCGATAGCGCTATTCTCTGTTGTTGCAGGTTGAGTATGTTTAAGACTACAGGAAATCTATATATGGGGAAATCAGTGGGATTTCTTTCCCTCCTAATTTCAGACCTTGCAAGGATTCTAAAACTCTCAACCCATCCTTGTGAAACATACTCCTTCCTGTTGAACTAAATGTTGCCTAGCAACACAAATGGCAGGAATTCTGACGTACATGAGCTATATTTCATGATATTTAAAACGGAAAAATCAAGGTTAAAATGTAACTGTTTAAACTAATGAACATGAACAACTGGTATTTTTAATTTGATTACATATGGTGTCGGGCAGTAATGCATTAGTTAGTAACGCATTACAGCAATGTGAAAAGTAACAAGTAGTGAAAGGAATCACAATTTGAAATTCAGTTAATAACAGTAACATTACAGTTACTAGTCCCAGTAACGCTCTGTTACTTTGACATTTGGGGATCGGCTTGTTTGCTGTCTTAACAGGAGTTAGATGATGGGTTATATCATTTTGATCCCTCTGGTCCAGGATGTGCTAGCTTGGCGCAGGATCTTGAGGTGTGGGAAGGCAGACTATATCATAAGAGGAGAAATATAATTACTGGTAATTCAAAAGTCTTATTAACATGTTGAGTGTTCATAGCTGGTTAACATTAGTAATAAGTACAGCTATATTCAGAGATCACCTAGTTTTGTTATACTTGAAGGGAAGTTGAGGGGACTTTAGGGAACTCCTGTGTGGTCACTAAGGCTAAGCTAGTTGCTGGAAGGTCAGTAAATCCCTCCAAATTGTAGGCCTGTCTGCTTGTTAAACCACAATGTCTCCTTTTAAATTTCTACACATGTTCAATACAAAAGATGTGTCGTGTGAGTGTGGAGGATTTGGAGTTGTTTAAAGGCACCTTTGACGGAGCAGGACAGACTAACGAAAGTAAAGTAATGAGTAACGTAACACATTACTAATTAGTAATGTAATTACTTTTTCATTGAGTAATGAGTAATTTATTACCGTTTTCAAGTAAGTTGCCCACCACTGCAAGTTGTGCACTCCATGATTATAATGGATTGCACATAGACTAACACAATTTATTGTGTTTATGTGGTACATATTCCTATATAAATTTGTGTTTAATCAAATTACCACAAACTGACACATACAAAAACATGGGGCCAAATAGTAATATTCCAGCACAGAAGTACAGGTTGGATTCTCCTGTCATCTGGGATGTCAATAGGGGCCCAACAGCAAAATTCTGCCCAGCGGGCCCCCTAACAAGTTAATCCAGCCATTCAAAATGTCCTCACACCCCCACTTTTCATGTTTTGAGTGCTATTGGGTGTTACAACAATATCAAGAAATGTAGACCTACATTAAATTCATTTTGACATGCTTAAGAAAACCATAAGAAGCCAGAGACTGTGATCATTTTAAACCATCGACAGTCCTAATTAACATTAACTTCTTAAGACATTCTAACAATCTTGCAGCTTTAAAAATACAGATATGCAAACAAAGCACTTAATTTCTCTGTGGATGTGATTGTAAATCTGTGCTCAAAAGCACCAGAAATAAATCTATCACTGAACCTGACAGGTACATTTAGGGCTCTACCAAATCTTGTTGGTTTACACAGAGGATCATCATTAAGGACTGGTGGAACATTTTAATGTTCATAATGGCATTTAAACCTGCACAACCACACCACCAATCTCAATCGAAATTCTAGTGCCATCACCTTCACTCTCAGCACTAAACACACAAAAATACACATTTGACTTGGAAGTTGTCAAAATTCAAACAGTCACCTCTCAGTGCCCAATATGAAATTCAAGTGCAAATTTAAAATAGCACAACTAAACCTGCTTAGGAAGTCAAGCCGTGACTTCCCACACAGCCTTTCACAATCACATCATATTGTAACAAGAATTATCAATAACTGATCATAACTTTCCCTTTGTCACATTTGTAATAGGATAACAAATCTGATAGCACTGTGCTCTCTTTTGAAGGTGCTACATGTATCATTTTTAACATCAGTAAATAATTATCACATTCATTTTGAGACATTAGTATAATTACTCAACAACAAGACCACTGCTGGGATGACTGGCAGCTCTAGCAGCCTCCACACTGCATTTTACATTGTGTGCCACAAACTTGGATTTGGAGGGAAATCTTCTGGATTTTCAGTGCAAACAGTAACAAATGGCGGAGAGGGGATGAGAGGCAGGTGGGGAAAAAATCATCTCCAACATTAGGTTCTCTTTGGTAAAGCCAAAGATGCCATGGAGGTGAGAAGAGACCGTCTGTGGTCTGTCTGTTTATGTCAATTATACCAAGCTACCTGATGATAAATTGATGTTTAGAAATGTTACACATAGAACCTCTAAATGAGTGTAAAACTGCATTTAAAATTTGTATTTGGCTGTATAAATAAAACTAAACTTAGCCATTATTACACACATCACTCAAGCAACACTTTCCACATATGAAACATAGAATATAGCATGAATATGTAAGCATATTGCTCAATTATTATATTCACAATTTAAATCTAATTGATAAATAAAACATTTAAATTTAATGTTATTACTAAATCCTTATTTGTTCATGTTTGCACATTCTTCACACACACACACACACACACACACACACACACACACACACACATATATATAGTATGTGTGTATATATATATATATATATATATATATTTCACTCTATAATTATCTCAATGTTCAAAATATATTATTGACACACTGGTAAATACACTGTAAAGTTGGATGTGATTATAAAATACATTGTACACTGTAAAGTTCAGTCTCAGTCAGTTTTTTAAACTTAGTTTGTTAAGTACATATATGAAGTAGTAAGAGCAAGTGTTAAAGTGAGGCAATAAATGGGGAAGGAAGAGTAATTTGAAGTAAGGCCTGAGACACATTAACATTGTTAAATTTTTATAAACCAATAACACAATGTCGGAGTTTGACACAAATATTTTTCTCCAACTGTAATCATTTTTATGTTATTGTAACTGAACATTGTAATAATGTACAGGTGACCAAGCCAAATTGTTGAGAATTCCTGATATATGAATTTTGTTCTAGGGTGTATTTCCTTGTACAGAACATTCAACGAAATAAAAAACCCACAGAACTATTTATATTAATTATTTAGATAGAGAATAATGTGACGGTGCAACTAATAAATCAACCCTGTGTTTGACTGTTGATAAAACCCATTAGGAGTGACACTGCATATCTTACCTAAGTGTTCTATCAGTGGTCATATTTCCATATAATCTCAACCTGAAGGTTTCTGTTTAGCCTGAGTCTCACACGGTCTCAAGCTTAAACTGATTATATATATTGTGTAGGCTAATCTAAGAAAATTCAACAATTAACTGGTCTTTTTTGCAGCCTTTATAAGGTCATAAAAAGGCAATGGCAGCAGCTAGATGCAAAATTCAAAATGTACAGGCAAAAAAGCTGTAGTTGTTCTAGTCATCAATTTATAACAACAACCTTTCTACCTTTCTGCAACCAATTCAGCTTCAGGCAATAAAAGCTCCTTCTAAATTATCAAACAAAAACAATTTCCTTCACAAATCAACCAGAAGAGGATGACGACGGTGACGACGGTGACGATGATGACGACGATGAGGGAGAGGGTCTATGGGTCTCGCCTTCTCCCAGTTCCATGAACCTTGCCACTGATGATGATGTCACTTCCTTCTCTTTCTCCTTTCTGCTTCCTGTGCAGACTGACCTCTGGGCTGGTTTAAACTGCCATGTCACCTTCTTTGCTGTTGATGACTGCTCTACTGTTGTTGTCGTCTTCACTGGCGAAGTGACAGGCTGAGCTGCCAAGGGAATGGCTTGTGTCACAGCCATGCTGGTGGTAACCCCAATAACCTTCCTTGCTTTGCCATTGGTGTTTCTTTCCTGTTCCGTGAAGAGCTCACTCAGCACTTCAGGTTCAGTGGTTTCTCCGAACAAGTCCCAGCCCGGTTCAGCAGGCAGTCGCTTGGGCCGTGCTACACCGGCTGATTTGTTACTTGCACCAGAGATTCTAGAGGAGCGACTGGGATCGGAATCGGACAGGTCTGAGTCCCAGTCACTGTCCCCTGCCACTGAGCCACAACCCAATACTGACAGATCAACAGGGCCAGATCCTGAACTCTCCGAGTCGGATTCCCTGGAAAAACACAACAGAAAGATTCTGAGTAAAAGCAATAAATTAAAAAGAGTAAAAGTAATCACTGGCATCTGCAGCCTATCACCAGTCTTGATTTAAAACAATTCCAAGTATCTTCATTCTTGCACTACATTTAAAAATGCAGCAGAAATCTGAACTTTGACACATGCAATCTGTATATTATCAAAAATGACAAGAACTCCTTGGCCCACTGGTTGCCACCACATAAGGCACTCATAACCTTCTGGCCACAACCCCAAGCAGCTGCCTTCACAATGGAGGCTTTAAACATGGGCCACTTCGATTCTATTTCCCTAAACTTCCCTGGGATGCGGGAAAAAGTCTGAGCTGAGCTGACCTCAACCAGACATTTAAGGAATGGAAAATGGAATGTAACAGACAGATGGCTTGCAGCAGAAGTAATGTGGACTCTGCACTGGACTGTCATTGTGAAGAGAAAGCTGAGCCTGAAGGCAACACTCAATTTATTGGCCAAACTACATTTTAACCCTCACCTATGGTTTTTAGGTAATGACCAAACAAAGCAAATGACCAGACTGCCAGGGTCAAGGGTGGCAAGGGGTCCCCCTTAGAGATTGGGTTAGGAGTAAAGACACCTGGAAGAAGTTGAAGCGCTGCTCTATTGTGCCAAAAGGAGAGGCTGTTTGGGCATCTGATTAGGATGCCTCCTGGAGGCTTCCCCTGTATATGTATTCCAGGCACACCTTATGTAAGACTCAGAACACATTGGAGGGATCACATTCAACTCAGTTCAATTCAATTTTATTTATATAGCGTCATATCACATGTCCCTTCTGGGCTGAAACCTTCTCGATATCTCATTCCCAAATACCAATGGAATGTTGTTTAAGTTATTTCTCTGACACCACACTAAATTATAAACAATGATATTCTCTAGAGCTACAATGAACACACAAAAATACATGTACCTGCCACTGTAGGTTGCGGTTCCTGCAGGGCCCAGTAGGAGGCAGGCTGGAGCAGCCAGATAGACAAAGCTGTCAGTGCACAGAAAGTCTCCTTCCTCTGGTTTTTGTGGAGCAAGGTGAGTTGACTTGGCATCCCGTTTTGTATTGTACTGGTCCAAGTGTGTTTTCATGCTATCTGAATGTTGCCTTGAATCTTGTTTTGTATCATAGGTGGGAACTTCTGTCAATGTGGTGACATCACCCTGGGAGGGAGGTCTTGCAGACACGGCCAGGTAAACAAAGCTGTCCGATTGGACAAAGGGATCTAAGTCACCACAGTCCAGTCCTGAGGTTCTTGTTGGCTTCTGATTAGGATCTAGAAGGTGTTTGATTTGTTGTTTTGAGGGGGACAGAGGAAGAGGTGGACTTCCCATGAGAGTCACTTTTTTCCTATGTGTTATTTCTTCCCTTTGCGGGGCACTGGAACCCTCAATGTCTGTATGGTCGAGTGGGGTCTTAATAATTGAAACCTTTCCTATTTTATCAATTCTCCTTCCATTGTCATCTTTCCCTCTCTCTTCATCTGCCACTATCTTTCCATGCCCTGCTTCTTCTCTTTCACCATCTTCTTCTATGTCTTCATGCAAGGAAGAGTTTAGGAGTGATGGGTAGCACCACTGTAGCTCTGCACTCTCCTCCCTGCCCCATTCCTTTAACCCTCCATCGTCCCCGTCTTTCTCCAGTGATGTGCTGCTGCTGCCTAGGTCGGAGCCACTGATTGGCTGGTCGCTGTCAGAGCCGACCTCCTCCTGGCTCTGATTGGATAAGGAGAGGAAGACGCCACTGGAGTCGGACTCCAGCGTAACGTTGGAGTCTGGAGAGCTGTCCTCCTTAGTGGAGCTAGAAAAAGGACAAGGCAGTCAAATGACTCGCTACATAACCATGTGTCTGCTAAGCTCCCATGACTTCTAATGCTATCTCTACCATTGGTAACCACAGATGCCATCAAATTTGGCATAACCTACTTCTTTTTCAGATCAAGGCCATTGATTTGTTTTTGTCTCTCAGCCCCAAAGAGCACATTTTTTATTGCTCTAATTTGAATGCTTGCACAGATGTCTTGGGTGATGGACACATCATTATGAAAACATTTTCTCGCTAATTTGACCAAGGCCATGGTATAGTTTGGTTTATGTTTTCATTTATTAGTCAGGAACAAAACATATTTGTGGAGAGTAGATTTTTATATTTGGACAGTGTTGCTTTCACACTTAATTCATTTGATCCAGATTGAAATAACTTTATTCTACAGTTCATTCTGACATGTTATGTGCTGTCTAATATAGATACTTGCAATCACATTGTTTTTATAATGGCCGGAGTTTTATAATATTGGATTCCACAAATGTTACCTAGAGCAATTACAACAACTGTTGTAATTGTGTGTGTGGTGTGCCTCAAGGTTTAAGTATTGGGTCACAACCATTTTGTTTTTTGTAGCACAGATGGCTCAGCATCAAAAAGTTTAATGCATTTACTTACATATAGAATCAAAACACGATACATTTTTAAAGCGAGGGCTTTTGACACCACACTGCACGGTGTACAACCTGAAGTCAAAATCAGATGCTGATATATTTAAATGCTCTGTGAGTATATATAAAAAAATATAAAAAAAATAAAAAGGAAAACATGACATCCAAAGATTTTATTTTGTTGTATAAATCAGCTCAAAAACATAAAGTGTTACATGTGACAAGATCCATGTCAACGTTGTGACTCTAGCACCCACAGAATTAATTAAAATATCCAGATATCTCCGCACACAGGTAGCTCACCTGGTAGCGCTTACCATGTACTAAGGCTGAGTCCTTACCACACCAGGCTTTTGCTGCATGTCATCCCCTCTCTCTCTCACCTTTCCTGTCTTTCTTCAGCTGTCACTTTCTAATAAAGGCAAACATGCGTGTGCATGTGTGTGTGTGTGTATGTGACCCAAAAAGCCAGTACATATTAATATATAGTATAGGCTTTGAATTGAACTTAAGATCCAATGGCATAGTGGCCCAGTGCATTCATCAACCATTTAACAAGCTCTAAAAGTAACCCTTATTATATCTTCAGTATATCTTGGCTGAAATGAAACCTTTTGTTTTTGCCCTGTGTGGCAAACCTTTAGTCACCCAGGATGTATTTCAAACTTTGGTTGAGAACAGTTCAGAGTTCAAAGAAATTACCTTGTGCCAACAGTGGAATTCCCAGCCGATTTGGCTGACCAGTCAACAGGAGGTCTGTCTGTGTCTGTAGCTGGTGAAGCCATAACACTGAGCTCCAAACTGACCTGGGATCTGCTCAGGACTCCTGGAAAATAGAGCACATATTCAACACAATTACACCAATCCAAACTTCTCTTTAAACCTTGATATCTCCTTAATGGAACAATGATTCTGAAGCTGCTACTATTCATTTATTTTTCATTCATTCATGAGCCATTTCCAAATCTCAACCTTCATCCCAACCTCCACCTATAGGCCCCGAGTCTACCTTCTCTTAGGGAACAAGTTATTGTCAGAGCCTAGATGCCAAACATATTCATAATATGAACTGTATATATTTAGTATTCACATAAGAATCCACACCACTGTTTGGTACCTTTTAGCAACCACACTACAAACAATTCAAATGGTTCAACCATGGTACTTTGGTAAATACCTCTCACACATAGATCTCAGATCAGTATTGTATGCATTGTAACATGTGGACTATTGAAAAGTATCTAAAGGCTGACATTATCTATTTGGGAAAGCCAGTGTGTTACTGAAAAGTATTTTAATATACCCAATTAATATTATGTCATTTATATATCACAGGTATTATGTCTTTATTAGACTTATATTTTCCCTTCATAATCATTGTATACAATTATGTGCATAGTGAGATGAGCTGTGTGCCAAGGGAGACGGGAACGCCGAAATATAAAATCTCTCTCTCTCTCTCTCTCTCTCTCTCTCTCTCTCTGTATATATATATATATATATATATATATATATATATATATAAATATATATAGATTTAAAAACACTTGGCTTCTGAGGGAACCAGGAAAGGTGAGAGAAAACACAACCTGGATTGCATTGATAAGAAACAATGGCTAAGGTTTGACACGTTCTAAAGTCAAGTTCACCAGGAGAGTGATTTGTTCTCTCTAAATGTTGTAATGTACAAAACAGTAATATAATACTATATTTAGCAAGTTTCAGAGATTCAGGTTCATGTGATCCTGTCAGAGGTTCTCGGTTGCCTTCTTCATTAGTCCTTTTTCAAATAATATTACAGCATTGTCATGATATTAATTAGAAGAAAATACTTGAAAACAATGTCTATGCCTGGCAACTGACTAATACATCAGTTCAGAATAATGGACGGTTCCACTCTGCTGGCACCAATTCACCACTTGTTGTTTTGGTGCATGTATAAATGAAATATTTCACAGCCAACATCCTAGCCAAATTCTCAGTCACAAACAATACAGTGCAACTGCTTACATCAGGAAAGTATTATACAGTATAATAATAATGTTGTTGGTCACATAATGTAATAAACATAAACAATGAATACAAAACTGTGAATTTATAGGTTTTATATGAAGTCTCCAAGCCCAAGCAAATATCTCCGATAACATCACTATGACATAATCAGGGACTTTTTTCCCAAAAATGGCATAGCTCTTTTAAAGTTAAAGACATTATATAACCGTTTTCATGATACAAATATAAATAAATAAACAATATAGTTAATATTGGTAATTGACCTTCCAAATTGGGTATGTTTTTGCGGTTCATGAATGAAAAAGAATACTGAAAACAAACATACAGAAAATCCAACTAATACCTACCAGTCAAGAGAGCCACTTTCTCTCTCTGCGGTCCAGGATGTGTTTGGTAAATGTCAGCTCGTTCCCTCTGTGGATCCAGCAGTGTTTGGTATAAATCCTGGGTGTCCCTATGGGGCTGAGACAGGTCTAGGTGTTCCAGGTCAGAGTCCAGCTCCCTGGCTCTCCTTTCTAACTCTGTCAGGCTGAGCTCTGAAGCTGCTGAGGAGGGGGGATGGGAGCCCCCAAAGCCAATCGGGGGGCGGAGAAGAGGCCAACGTTGCAGGGAGCCTGAGAAAGAATCTGTATCACCTAAACCTCCTGCTCCCCCTTTCTCCCAGCCGTCATCCCACAATGTGGTGACCATCTCAAGGACAGCATCCCAACCCTCCCCCCCCCCTTCCTCTCCAAATGTCACTCCTTCTCCCCCCTCCACCTCCCCTTCTTCTTTCTTTAATCTAACCACTACTTCCTCCAACTCTTGTCCATGCCACTCTTGTATTCTGTCCTTAATCTTCTTTCTTCTATCCTCCACCTTTTCACACTTTATTTCTACATTGAATGTCTTTTCCACATCTTCCTTTTTGTTTTCATCCTTTTGCACTTTCCCTTCAAGCCTTAGATCTGACTTTTCTTGATTGGTTTGCTCCACAAGTCCCTCACTGACAGTGACCCTTTTTTTCTCCTTACTCACTTTTTCCTCTCTTTTGTCTTTCTCTTCTCTCCTTTCCTGGTCTCTCTTCTCTTCTTTTCCCTTCATCTCCTCCCTCTCTGTCTTCTCCTTACTCTGTTCTCCTTGTTTTTCCTTGCTCCTGCATGTCCTGGGTTCTTCCTGTTCTCTATAGACCCTCCAGTGCTCCAAGTTCTGCTCCTTCAGTGAAGCTCTACCCACCAAACTGGCCCCCTGTCCTGGGTCTGGATGGGAGGGCTCTTTAAGTGAGCATCGTCCCACGATACTTGTAATATTCATTACATTAGTTAGCGGGTTCTCTGAGAAGTGGCCTAAACGGGGGTGGAGATGGGAATGCGGGCGCCTCTTCTCCAATGCTGAGATGACGGAGGGGAGTGGGGGGAGAATAGGTAGGTTGTGGAGAGCGCCACCCTGCCGAACAGTCCTCTTTCTGACAATGATTCGGCGAGGCCAAGTGAACTCGATGCCTTCAGCCGGGCCTGACAACTCAAGGTCTCCAAGCCCTCTGCTTAGCCGTGGGCTAACCACACCTGGTCGGAGCCCTGTGGCTGTGCCAGGTCGAGTCCTGGAACTGGACTTGGATGATTTGGATTTCTGGGATCTGGAACCTTTCTCTACATGGCGAGATTCAATTTTATCAATGTCCAGAGGCTTTTTCTCAGCCTCATCTTTGGGGGAAGTATCGGTTTTATCCACAGCCACACTTATCTGAGCTTTATCTGTAATCTTGTTGCTGTTCTGGGTTTCACTAACAACCCCAGCCTCAGTGTTACGCTTAGTCCCTTTCTCATTACTAACCCCAGCTTCTAGTACTGCCTTAGGATCAGATGTAGAAGCAATCTTAACTTCTGTCTCAACGTCAGCTTCTACTCTGGACTCTGCTGCTGAATCAACCTCATTATTAACTTTATCTACACCTCCAGCTTCTATTCCAGTCCTATTCTCCACTTGCCTTGAACTAGCTTTAGCATTAATCCCTGACTCAATCTCTGGCTTCATCCCTGGACCAGATCCAGTTCCAATCTCAACTTTATCTCTAGGCCCAACCCTGTTCTCAATGTCTGTCACAGTTGAAGGTCTAGCCTCATGAATAGGTTCTGGTTTAGCCACACCCCTTCCAGTTTTATCTCCACTCCTTGTACCTCCCTTGTGTCCCTCCTTGTTTACAGATGGAGCCATATTTTCTATCTCCACCCCAGATTGCACTTTTCCTTCCAAATCCCACCCCCCTGGTCTTGTTTTCACATGAGATCCCATTCTTGTTTCAGACCCATTTTTTATACTAGCCCTGGATCCATTGTCATATTTGTTCCAGCCGTCAGCGTTATGGTGTTCTTGTATTCCAGTCCTGATTTCAACCTGTGGCATGTTCCCAGCTGCAACATCACTTACTAACCTTGGCCCACACCCAGACTTGCTGTCAACTAAGACCAAACCCACACTCCCTTTGTCAAACTTAGAAACCATACCCCCACCTACATTTTCAGGGCCAACCTTTGACCCAGCTCTATTCCTACCAACAGCACCGGTGCCCATTCTGGGGGCAGCACTGGGGGAGGGTGAAGGTGAGGGCTGGGGGAGCAACAAGGGTGTTGTATCTAGAACCTGATCGGGCTCTAAAAACACAGAGTCTCTCTCTGAACGCAGAGGAACTGGTCGACCATAACCAAAGGTCCCAAACGTTGATGTTTCCCTTCTCTCCCTCTCCCTCGCCCTCTCCCTCTCTAGCCTCCCCCTCTCCCTCTCTCTTTCCCACTCTCGCTGTGCCCACCCTCTCTCCATCTCCCTTTCTCTCTCCCTTTCCCACTCCCTTTCTCGCTCACTCCGGCCCCATCCTCCTCCTCGATCCCTCAGGTCCTGCTCGAGGTCGTGAGCAGACAGTTGGACCAGTGGGGCACGGTATGGGGATCGCCTAAGTTCATGGGGTGGAGACAGCCTTAGGCTCTGGGTTTGGGAGTAATGCCTAGGCTGGATGACCTGGGGAGGAGAACAGCGCAAACTCTGACTCTGACTGGGGCGTGGTTTGGCAGGGGAGAAAAAGACTGGAGTATGGTAACCTGAAGAGAGAGGTGAGCCAGAGAAGGGGGAAATGAGGGGAGAGGTAAGAGAGGAGGTCTGGCCCCCAGGGGGATGGTAGTGCCCTGGATTCAGATATCCCCCTCCTCTGTCCATCATTTCGGTTGTAGTAAGTTCCAGACACTCCAGGTGTTTTGGAGGTGTCAAGACCTTCCAGGACTGTCGTCCATCTCTGCTCTTTGTGCTGTCTCCATGGTGATGGTGATGGTGATGGTGGTGCTTCTTGGATGAGGAAGAGGACACTCCTGGTGCTGAGAATGAGGATACAGAGGGAGAAACTGATCGGGTGAAACCTCCTGGTGAATGGCAGCCACTACCATCGGCATCCTGACTCCCAAGCTTCAATGAATCATAGATGGCTCTTTCGTCCAGTCTCCGTACAAACGAGGGGTTGGGAGTTAAAGAGCGGGGCTGCGAATCGAACATGTCAGCCGGAGACCTGCTAACCCTCAGGGAGCCACTGGCAGAGTAGCTAAAACTCCCCTCCCCTCCACAGTCTCGCCTTATAGACCCTGCAGGGTGATGGTGATGGCTGTCAATCTGTTGATTGATACACATGGTATCATAGATGGACCGCTGGGGTATGTAGCCATCTCCGTATCCTACTTCCACTGCCCTAGCTCGCCCTCCCACTCCCCCATCCCCAGCTCCATGTTTCTCCAGGCAGCAGGAGCTCTTCCTGAAACACCCAGGACGGCTAAGAGGCTTGCCCATAATTGGTTGGATGGCTGATGGTGGGAGGGGTTGGTGGGAGGCACGTCTGAAGTTTGAAGAGTGAATTGTGAATTTGTTAATTTTACTAATTTGGAAAAATCTTACTTACAAAATAAATGTAAAAATGGGCAAGACGCAGGGCAGCTGGCTTTGAGAGGACCGTGGCAAAAGAAAAGAACTTTTTTTTTGAACACATTCAAAATGTGTGTTTTTTCTTGTTTGGTACTGAAGCATGTTCCTTCTGTGTTAATGAGTTGTCAGGACAATATTCTGATCAAAGTATGGCATTGCTAAAAAACTAATGCTCTTGTCAAAAGGTCCATGACATAAAAACAATGTAAATAACATAATGTCCAAATGAAATTTGAAGATGGAATCCTACTTTGAGAAATATTCCAACCAGAGTTTGAAGAAAAACATGAAAATACAAGACAAAATATATCCAATTTTTATGTCCACAGGACTACTGTTCTTAGCTCATCTTCTCCCTCACTCTCTTCCCAGCATGACTGCATTTGTATTTATTCTGGTTGCATATTGTTCTGGCTGTCTGTGCAGAGCCAATTAAGTCTTTATCCAGTGGAGCGTTAGTCAGTCAGACACAGAGCGACAGAAAGACCGAGCACAGTGGATGGAGGTTTAAATCCAGTCAAATCTGCTCCTCACATTCCGGCTGTGTTTGTTGATTATCGTTGTCTGTCTGTGGAAAACAAAGCAAACAATAAAAAGATTGAATGGAAGAAACTTGAAAAACTCTCTTCATAAATATCAAAGTGAGTGCATGTTAGCTTATTCAGTATTAAGATATTAGTTAATAAAAACTCTATGCTTGTCCAATTAAAAGGGCACTCCACCAATTTTAAACATGAAGCTCGGTTTACTTGTCAAAAGAAGTACTGCTCTACCTGTTACAACTGTTGTATAATGTCCTCTGTAGCTCTGAATGGACATTTCTAAAATCTGAGAAAATAACCCAGAAGTCATCAGAGTTAACATATTTAACAGAAAGGCTGTGTTACACACTTAAAATGTGGGGTTTGAGCAAGCAGGGAGGGTCTAAAGAAAGTTGCATTATGGGAATTGCAGGATCCAGTTTTGTTTGGAGCTTGACCCATACTAGAGAGTAAAAGTTAGGATATTTTGGCCTTTGATGCTTCTATTCTAATCATTTGTTTTTTAAACTGTCCCACATCCGTGAGCCCCACTACTTAATCAAAGTGCAATAAAAGAATCACTTATGCTAAATGATGCTCTTACGTCAAATAGTTCCAACCGAAGGACCTTGATCAGTGAGTTTCAAATAATGATGAGAAGAGAAGCCCTGTGCTGTACTTTAAAAATGGTTGGTTTTAAATCTTCTTTGACACTGGTCTCTGAAAATGTTTTCATGTTTGTGATCTGGAAGTTAAGCCATTACTTGAAGACCAAGTTAGTACAAAGCATACAGTACAAAACCCTCTGTGTTTATCTTCTAAGGACAGGTTGAGCTAAGACCTGTAGCACTCATTGGCAAATTTCATAAAAGTTACATTATAGTACATACAACAAACCAACAGTCTTCATAACTTAAAGGG
Organism: Nannoperca australis; assembly: GCA_036023655.1. Taxonomy (NCBI): domain Eukaryota; kingdom Metazoa; phylum Chordata; class Actinopteri; order Centrarchiformes; family Percichthyidae; genus Nannoperca; species Nannoperca australis. The sequence goes on from JAVQJD010022949.1 coordinate 16,293, forward strand.
ACATTTGAAACAAGTCAAGTCTAAGTCAATAAATAAATAAAAACCTTAAAGAATACTTTATAGACGTATATGTTTTTCTCCCTAGGACTGGCTAAATGTTAAACCTAATAGTCAATCCCTCATTGGAATAACCCCTTTAATTATAAATTGTATATTAGAACATAAACCAACAGTCATAGCCAAGACAACAAACCCTACTGGGTTAATCTCTTCAGTCAGTTTTGTAGAAGTTATATATTAGGACACATCAGCAGTCGTCACAACCTGAATGGAAAATAACTCTGCACATACCAAAACAATGAAAGATAAAAGCCTTAAATGTGCTTTATGTAGAACTTTTTATTTTTCTCCCAAGGCTAAACACAAAGCTAAATTCTGAAGCCCTAGCTTCATATAACATACCAACAGTTCTGACAGTTCTGACCTAAAGGGTGAAAAACAGTTCACAGCCAAGACAACAAAAGATAAAAATTTTAAACAACTCAGCAAAGCATTTTGAAGTTGGAAAGATGTTAATTCAACAGATTGCACTAAGCAGCCTTAAAGCCTTGTGCAAATTTGGTTCCAAAAATAAGATGACGTCAATTTTCCCTCAAAGCTGTTCCCTCGATCAATTTGAGAAATCAGAAGCAGAATGTTTCAACATGCGATTGTAGTATTGTGAACATTTGGTTTGATGTTGACGTTCCTGCTTTGAATGTACCAAACTGGTTGATGTACAGCAGCTAGACCACTAACCCCAGCATGGTGGGAGATAACAACAGCAGAATGATGTTTGCTTACAGGAAGTCAGCAACATCAAAACAGGCAATTAAAACAAATCTTGACCACAGAAGCGTGGCATCCACCACACACAGAGGTGTGGTAACCTTAGGACAACACCGACTAATTTCACCACACTTGAACCAGTTCAGGTGTAGAAAAAAGTTAAAAGAGAAATGAATAATCATTCGCTTTTGAAAACCCCATTTAGACTTCTTCTCACAGAGAAAAGAACAGATTCACACTGGCATATCGAAAAACATCTTTAGAAATCTTTCCACAGTAGTCCTGAAGTATCCATATTAATATCCATCTCAAATGTAATATCAAGGAGTCAGCACTATCTAATTTGCATGTATTAGTGATGCCTTACTCACAAATTAGTTCAGCGCCATCAAAGAGCCTATTGATAGTTGAGAATCATTCCTAGTCTCTCCTTCTCTATCTCTATCTTTTCAGTATGCCTTCGTTCTTAAGCATCTTCACTCCTTCACTCCCTCTCTCTTTCACTGCTGCCATCTGCTCTACCCCCCCCCCCCCCTCAATCAATAGAAAAGCCAGAACCTTTCAACATGGTCACAGTCATTAAAAGGCATCAGTCAATCCAGTCCGTCGATCTCAGTTCCATCCTGGTGATGTCTTGTCATTCCGCCTCAAATCAGCATCCTCATTTGTTTTTCTTACCAGCATCTCTGCCGCTGTCGTTGCTCTCTCTCTGTCTCTTTCTCTCTCTCTCTCTTTCTCTCTTTTCCTCTCTCTCTCTTTACCTCTGCCGTTTTTCTCTTTTTCTGTTTCTTGTCTCCCTCTCTCTCCCACTCTCTCTCTCCCTCTGCTGTGAATCATGCCTTCTGTCAGAGGAAGGTTTTTTTGACAACCACTCTCTGCCAACCAACACACCAACGCAAACCCTCCTCCTCTTCTTTCACTCTCTCTCCCTCCTAGCTTTTCTCCTCCTCAATTCAGCCTCCCTTTACCTCTCGATCTTTCCTTCTCTTCCTCTCTCTCTCAATCTCCCTCCCATTTACACTCCACACAGCTTCAGGGCTTTGAGAGCTTTGGAGCTGCAAAGAGACCAACTTCTCCTTCCCAGCTGCTCCTCTTTTCGCTCTTCCTCCATCTCTATCTCTATCTATTTTTCTCATCTCTCACTTGTCATCTTGTTGTATTACTATCGTTCTATCTTTCTCTCTTCCCCTTCTCTTGTTCCCTTCTAGATTTAGTTTGACCTGAGTGGGTTACCCTTGGGAAATTATCACTGTCAGACATTTTAGAAATTAGATAATGAAGGAGAAGAGGAATGAAGGAAGGACAGAACTATATCTATCTATCTATCTATCTATCTATCTATCTATCTATCTATCTATCTATCTATCTATCTATCTATCTATCTATCTATCTATCCCACATATCTATGTTTCAGTCTCCCACACACTCTTTTCTTCTCTGGCTCTCTCTCCATCCCTCTTGTAGCCCTCTCAGTTTGCCCTCTACCTCCCACTCTTCACCTCAGCGTTAATGCAACACGCATCACTGTGGAGGCGGCAGGGAGAGTGGGAGAGGCAGAAAAAGAAAGCACAACAATGGATACTCACATACTGTACAGTGCAATTTAAAAGCGTCAGCAACATCATTTGACCATTACACATTGGTGTCGAAAAACAGGGTCTATTTTTTTTATCATTAGGAGATGTTACTGTCAGTAGTATTATAATCACAATGTACGTTTTGTACTCTTTTCTATCCTCTGGTGCACAGACAGTGATGTCGTATCCATTTTGTGTGGAATAAACAGTTAAGGAAGTAGTAAGCATGAGCAGCAGCTGCAGCAGCTACCATGTTTGGACAAAAAGACCTGCCACCTACAGAAACACAAACTTCATCCAAATCCAAAAGTCCAAGTAAGAAGACGTCACCGTGCTGCCCACACTGTTTGATTGACACATTCAGAGATTGATCTATTGGGAATCCAGTGAAACACAAAGCAGTAAACACTACACAAGAGACTGTATACCTCTGCAATATTCTGTAAATGTCTTTATTTTGATAATAAAAATATATATCAAAATCAATATTTGAGAGTTTAAAAAATCATCTTATGATATATTGGTTACTAAAGATTGTATGTATGATAAAGACCTCTTAGATTTGGTCATCAAGGAAATGTGACTAACATACAGTATGAAGTGAGTGGGACATTTTATAGTTGAAAAACAAACTTGTCAATGCTTTTTGGAGAATAAACTATGTAATGAAGACATTGTTTCTAAATTCCCTCAAATATTGTTGAGATTGAAAGTTCATATCAATCACATCCACATTTCCATGGCAACTGGGAAGCTCCGTCTGCTTAGTTAGATCGAGTGATATGAGCTCCAGAACAGCTACTAAGTGGCTACTACTGTTAATTAGCAGCTGACATATACTAAATATATAAAATGAACTTTTTCGATTTTAGCAAATGGCTGCAATAAAACAAAGAGTGAAACATTTTAAGGGGTCTGAATACTTTCCGTACCCACTGTATATATTAATTATATCTGAATACTCAGTGTCTTGCCTAGTAAACTTAAAGATGGGTGGGGTGGGATGGGTGGTGTCGAACCAACTCAGAAGACAACCTGCTCTACCTTCCATGCCCCAGTGCACCATTACACCACCATGCCGTTCTATGCATAGACTCTATGCAAGATATACATTGTGACAGACAATCATATCTGTTGGCTGATGGTGGCAATGACTTCATATCATATCATATCATATATCATAATCCTGTGCAGGAATATCAAGGCCGTATAAGAGCTTGAATTGTGTAAAATGTCAAGTTAGTTGGCATAATAACCACAGGTATACATTCAACACTTATTTATTTATTTGCAGGATTGCTCATAGTTAATATGTGCAGGTGTATTTAATATTTGGGTAAAATTACACAGTTTGTTCAAGAGTTACAGCAGTGGATTTTAAACCTACAAAAAGTGGAAACCATGTGGACTATCGAGAAACAATTCTTAAGTTAGTTTTTTTTAAAGTAGTTTTTTTCTCAGGATCATCCAAATATGTAATGTACCAAATTAGGTGTAGACTGAAAGTAATTTGTATTAGTGGAGGACAGGTTTTGCAAAAAGTTATAAAAAGGAAACATTTGTTGAGATCAAAATGGGTGGGGAATTTGTTTCTCTGTCTCTTGATTTTAGAATCACGAGCCAAAACATAAAAGTGGGCACATGATGGCATCATTTGATCCATGGTTTACTTTTACATCAAATGTAATCTCTTAACTACTTTCAAATATTATAACTGAGATTCAAACAAACTTTTTAGCAGTCCTTGATAATGGTGATGATGATATTGATGATGATATTGATGATGATGATGATGATGATGATGATGATGATGATGATGATGATGTGGCAGCTGGGGGATACAAGGGAATCCTCCTTTTTAGTCTAATCAGTGGAACAAAGCGCCCTTTCGTGCAAGAAACAGAGCAGTGGACAGAATTATATGTCAGTATATACACATATATATACAAGAAGGCTGTACAGTCAATGTCCAAGTTAAAATAAATCAATATAAATACAGGGAAATTGTATAGGATTTCTGAAAGTACTGGGTTTCAATTGCAAGCTGTACCATTCACCACAATCTTGTTAAAATTGGGCCAGTCGTTTCCATGATGTTTTGTGAGATTGACAGGGAAAAAGACTGACTCACACTCTTCTTTATTATGCTTGTTCGCTATGTGAGCTCAAGTGGTGTTGACTCTGTGAGTGTGTGTGTGTGTGTGTGTGTGTGTGTGTGTGTCTGTGTATTGGAAAGAATGAGAGACAGGAGAGAGAGAAAGGCCGACAGAGACAGGCAGAAAGATCTTAGTCAACAGAGTAAAAAAAAATACATTGTTTGAGAGAAAAAAAAAGACTTTGCCTGAAAATCTGAGGCTGGCATTTTTTTGTCAGATTGCACAGCCTGGTGTGTCTATACTTGACAGCTGAGTGTGTTGTGTTTGATAAGACCAACAGCTATGAAGCCTTAAATTAATTAAGTTAAATTTATATTTATGTTTCTTCCTGTTTCCGGAGGTCTTAATGTAATGCTCTGTTAAAGGAGCAAAACTTTGAAAATGTCTACCCATTGAGTTGAAAAAGCAACAGAAATAGAGGTAGAATGAGCAAAAATGGGACTGAGGCAGACGTTGTGACAAAAAAAAAAAAAGATTAAACTTTGTTTACCTTTACAGTCTTGAATTGATGTCCTTTAAATCCATTTCCTTTTGCTGTATAAATTGTAATCCGAGCACAACCCTATCATCAGTGAAAATATGTAGATTAAAAACATAAGAAATAGATCAAACAAATATCTAGGAAATACACATTTCATTAGTACAAGTGAGATGGGGAAGGTTTTTAATAGTTTATGTATTCGGGTTTCAGTTGTGTCTTGAACATAAAACATTTTAGTATGCAAGTGACTGTTTCATCATTGTATGTTAAAGGATGTATGTCTGACATTGCATATATGTATGTGAATGGTACAGTATATGCTCTCAGCTTTATTATTTCTTTCGGTCATGTCTCTCCATCAGGAAAAGAAACTCTGCTGTATGAACCGACAGCTGCTCTACTCATTCACTGCTCCTCACTTATTGTCATCAGTAAAGAATTTTGAAAGACAGTCAAATCCAGCCGCCAGTCCCTGGTAAACAAAGGAATCACTTAAACCAAATGTTCACTTTCTCTTTCAGCTAAAACTGAATAGAGTGGCTGTGTTCAGAAAGCAGATAAAAGATAGTACTGGTTAGAAATGTATTCAGAAGCGCCACAGTAGGCGCCTGGCACAGCATATGGTGGCCTGTAACTGACACAAATACCACAAATCACATTTTTGCAGTAAGTGCAGTGAGCTTGCCAAGTAGAGCGGTGACACAACAGAAATGTCAAGTGAAATATAGAACATCAGCTATACAGTACACAGGAATGGTAATACATCTTATTTGTCTTTTTACATGTTATTTTGCGGTGACTGGTATGGATCAACAAACCTGCTGACCTGGCTGATAAAATATGGTCATGTTGTCCAATGTAGTGGATCTTTAAAGCTGCACTATCAATATTTTTGTGTTATCAATGGCTCAAATAACTATGTATAACATAAACAGGCTTGCTCGTAATGATGAACCCACAGAAAATTATTACTCTATCATTTAAGTCTGCAGTCCCCCTCAGCTCTACACAGGATTTTAGCATCTTAGCTCATTGTTTTGATTTTACAAAACCGCAAACTCAACTCTCATCAACCTTGTTTCCAGCAACAACATGCTACTGTTTTCAACATAACAGCTCTGTTAAACCCATTGCACAGCCTAGCACCAACTAGCAGGTATTTTCCTCAGGAGTTGGTGGAGACCAAACAAGAGCTAAAAGGAGAGTATAGAGAGGTGCAGGAATGAGTCGTAAAACGCAGAAATTAGTTCACATGGTTGCACCCTCGTCTCGAAGTCAATGGGGTTTCTTAAAAGGTTTTTGGTTAGATGTCTATATTGGACTTGTGTTCAGGTTCAGGTGGACACAACCTCAACTCAAATAAATGCTAAAGTTGCTCCATGTCTGTTGGATGTGTAAATAGGAAATTGTTTGCTAACATGTTCCACATAAGAACGTTAAAATGTGATAATATGTCAGTATTGTCACAACACAATGCTGTGTTTACAGTTTGTTCTGCTGCCCCAATTGCCCAAAGAATCTAATCAATCAAATCAATTAATACAGCTTTAATCATTTAGCTCAGAAATTGTTTGGGCCAGATTTGATTTTGGCTGCACCATTATGACCTACAGTGGTATTATGAGGCAGTTTAGATGAGCATTTCTGTGCACAGTTGTGACCACAGGGATTTTTTTATGATTCTGACATGGTTAGTGATGAAACAGGGCATAGAAAAACACTGAGCATGTTTCATGGTGTGTGATGGGCTTTGTTCTATAATAATATTAATGCACCACCATGGTTACTGCTACTGTAACTATGCTGTGCAATGCTCTGTACTGTAGCTCCCTCCAGTGGTTGCTCACTGCAGGTGATAACTTGTGCGAAAGCAACTTCACACCTCGTCACGTTCAGCTGAGCAGAGCGACTGCACGATCAAAACATGTATGACCACCTATGTTTGCACAGGAAGCAGCAGCACAGTCAGCACGCTTGGCTGAATTGTGACTGCATGTGTGTGTGTATGTGTCTTTGACCACACATGCATGTCCATGTACCTTAGCAACCATAGGCTTTACAGGAAACGAGACCTGCAGAGCTCTGAGACCATAGATAGATCATAGCAGAATGGGGGGAATTTATTTGCTTGTGAGCTTTAGTTTCAAAATAAAATGCAAAAAATGTGTGGTGAATTGACAGGAATGTAAATTACCCAAAGGGAGACAGTGAACTTCAGACCATGCTTTTTAACTGTGTTAGGATTTAACTGACGGTAGTTTCTGATTAACATCGGTATTTTGTGCCAATTTTCTGATTTTGGCTTTTGAGTAATTAATGCCCCCAAACTTAAAAGTATTCAGTCTTTCCTCCTGATTTGAATTCTTCTCAGTTTAGAAAATCCCCTGAAAATGCATGGACACTAAGACTTTACACCAAAAGCAGCACTCCGATATATTACAAATAAGAGGAGTTGGGAAGCAGTGAGCAGTAATTGTGAATGTAAAAGGGGGAGGTGTAAGGAGACAGGGAGAGAAGAGGAAAAAAAGAGGTGTGGAAGTGAATAAAGAGTGGAGCTTGCGGGAAACATAATGTTGTAAGCTACATTCCACAGTTTGTACGGGGGAGCATCTGGAAATCCTTACAGGAGAGGGGAGGGGAGAAGGAAGGAGAGGAGGAGGCTAAAAGAGCATCTGTTGAATATTCACACCATGTACACGGAATGTGAGCAGGGTTGTATTTCTATAAGCATTTGTAAGATTTAAAGTTGTGTTTGAATATGCAAACCTGAGCAAAGAGAAGATCTGATTAAATAATAAGAGTGATTGGTTAACGTCCCTGCTCAAAAACAGAGTAATGACGCTAGACAGGACAGTCAACATTAGAACAAGAAAGCATGGTTGCATGAGACAGAAGTAGTAAAAGGCCTATGTCATAGATAAAAAAGACGTGTGAGAGAAGGGGAAGTCTGACCAAAGCGCTCAGCCTCTTCCTGCTTGAAAACCAGCTCAGGAAGTTGAGGCAGAGACAGAGGGGAGGGCTGACAGAGAAACACATTTTCCCTTTGCCTTTTAGTTTTTCCTTACTCAGTCCTGCTCCGATCAACAGGGGGAAGAAAAGGGGGGGCAGACAGAAGGCGGGGTTTTCGATGGAGCTGAGGGAAAGACAGAGTGACAGAGAGCAGTTGAACACTCAGTCTGTGGAAATATGATGGAAGCCAGCATTCTTTCCAAGGACACAGGGTGAGTTTGAGAGGGGTCTGTGATAATGTAGCTGGGTGAAAATACGGTGCAGGAGCTGTACTCTGTCGAGGCAGGGAGATGTTGTAACTGCCATGGAGGGGAGGAGGAGTTGGGGTCGAAAGTCAGGCAGCCAGAGCAAGAAAAACAGATGTGATGACTCACTGACTAATAAATAGGTCAATAGCTTTACAGAGTTTTTGAAATACCAGATCCTGCTTTTATGTTGTCTCACTAAATCCTAATTCTAAAGCATGCATTGAGTGTGAAACGCACTTTGTTACAGAAGTGCTGACATTTGGAGTTGGTTTGATCTCACTTGTATGGGAGATTGTGAGGTTGAAAGTTGCTACTCACTTTTAAAAAATAGATCAGACTGTAAGCAGGTTTGATTTTAAATGTATACAGTGAATAGTTTTAAAGTTAGATGAATAATTCACTCTTACAACAATATAATGTCGTCAACCTTAAACTATGTTTTTCTGATTTAGGATCCTTTTTACTATGTATAGTTGTTGAACTTTGTTGGCCATGTTAGGTCAAGCAGGGTCAGGGGTGGATGTCATATTCAGATCCTTTACTGAAGAAAAAATATCAATACAATATAAGTATAGGCATTGAAAATGTCACTTAAGTAAAAGCACTAAAGTGTTATCAGCTAAATGTATGTAAAGTATCAAAAGTAAAAGATAGCCCCTTTAACTGTTATACTAGTCATAGATTTTATTACTGAATTATTATTAATGATCCATTAATGTTTAAGTAGCATTTAACTGATGTTGTTAGTCCAAGTAGAGCTCATTTTAACTTTTTTCTATACTATTGGATACATTTAAAGTTGTAATCTCTAAAGTAACTAACAACTAAAGCTGACAAGTAAATGTAGTGGAGTGAACAGTACAATATTTCTCTTCTCATCACATGTTTAAACAATTGCTTTTTGACCCATTGGGACCATGTGATTATATTATTTCTATCATCTCCCTGATTACAATAACGTATGTGCGTATGATGATACCAAATAGTGATGAAGAAGTCAAATACAGTATGTTCCAGGATGTGTGTGGTGAGTGTTTCACAGACAACAGCAATTTCCATTGTTATGTCAGCATGACATAAACTGGACTTCTGGGGTGTGTTCTGTAGTCATGGGGTTTCCTCAATATTGCAGGATTATTCCTATTAAATTCATAGAAGAGTAACATCACTCAAAGGTGGTTTCTACTAGGAGATTCAGTGGTTCAAGAGACAAATGGTGTATACCTTATAGTGCTGCTCACCACATTGAAAAATTACATTTTAAATTATTTTATAGAAATTAATTCGTCAAGAAACAGCATCCATGTGAATGTAAACCTTCTACAGACCTCATTTTTAAAGGCACTACCTCTTTGGTAGAAAGTAGTTCCAAAGAAAACTGTGAGGTCTCTGGATTATCCAGAGAACAGAGACAGTATTGAGGTGGTGGCAGAAACCTAAGAGATGAATATCTAAAAACTGAGGAAATTAAAAAAACAATCTGCACAGTCAACTACATGATGCATGAGAATGTGTTTTTTTCTATATTGTTTGTTTTGTTTAGGTTGACTGACCCTTTAATACATCTAAAAGACCTATGATCCACTTAAAATCACAAAGGTTATACGGGTTCACATAGCCTAAAGTGTCTTTTTTTCATTTTAAAAGTCAACATTTGCTGCATATTTACTTCAGTGTTATTTCATACAGGTGATTTGCTGCTGGCTATGAGTTTCCCACAATAAAGGAGTACTTTTCTCTTCTGCTCAAACACAAGGTCCAGCTTGTTTAAACAGAGATAGGGCAGAACCTCAAATGGTACAAGCAGCATATTACGTCATTCAATCAAACTAAATTGTAAATATATCTACTGTAATTCGTGTTTCCTAACTAACCTAAGCTTACAAAAGGGGAAGTAAGCAATCTGTCCCCTTTTCAGCAATCTGAACATCACTGAAAACCACTGTATTGAATCTGAAATTGGACAGTTATTTTTATTAAAAGCCTGTATTTTGTATCAGCTGCAAATACAGCATTTCAGCTGAAACAGTGTGAAACTGGGTTAATATCAAACTGCTATAGAATTTAACATGGTGCTGGTTGCATCTCAGTGGAACTGTCTCAGATCAATCACAGATCTGTATTTCTGACCAGTTGCAAATAAGGACACTCTGTAGTGCCCAACAATTTCACTATTTCCCTGTTTGACTAATGTTAGAGAAACACTACAGTGCCCAGCTTTTTTGGAATTACGTAGCCTTTTTAAAAAAGAAAATTGCCCAATTCTAAAGCTGCATTAATCAGTAATTTGATGTCTATTAACTATGTGTTGGCATAATATTGAAATGTGTCGCATAAAGTGACAAACCCACAGAGAATACTAACCAACTCTGCAGTTCTCCTCCAAGTGCTTTGTCATCTTTCAGCTCATTGTTTTGACTTTCATCAGCGTTGTTTCCAGCAGCAGCACACAGCTGTTTTCAGCAGTGTCAAGTGCTCCTGTAGCTCAACAGCACCAAGGTTACAAGTTAGTGGCAAGCTGCTTACCATAGTGGAGCATTTAGCAGCTAAAGAGACAGATACTGTTGGTGGAGACTAATCAGCTAAACGGACTGTAGATATTGGCCTTATATTCATTGGGTGGGCAGAAACACATCTCCAGATAAATGAGAATGTTGCTCAGTGGATGTGTGAATAGGTAACTGTGTCACGGGCTGAGTAGGACTCGGGCACTTCCTGCTTTATTTTGAGAAGACTGGCTCCTGTTGCTGCTCTGCAACTTTCTGCCCCTCTGATGCAGCATCTCGTCAGGTGTGATTGCAGCCACCTGGCGGCCCACACACCTGGTGGTATTTAGAGCTCTAGCCTTACCATGCTCAGTTGCCAGATTGTCTTGTT
>JAVQJD010022959.1:0-10897 GCA_036023655.1 Nannoperca australis
TCTTTGTGTGTGTGGAAGTTGGTCTCGACCGGCTCCATGTGATTGAGTGCCCTGAGATAACTTTGTTATGATATGGCGCTATATAAATAAAATTGAATTGAATTGAATTGAATTGAAAACATCAGTTTTTCGATTAAACTAATTTACTGATGGTCACTAAATCAGTCTCTAGCGGTTCAGCACGAGGGTTGGGAGGTGAGCTAACCGTGAGCTGCCCACACTGGATGAAACTGAATAAGAAGACGCCTCTGGATAGAGTGAATGTCTGTCGAATATCCATCTTAAAGCTAACTTTTCCAATGCTATGACCATTACATCAGCATTGTAATGGTCATTGTAGGAACGAGATGACAAGATGATGCTGTGTGAGTCTAACCTGCTCTGTTCACCTCCCTTTTGACCGCCTCCATGCCTCCGGACTGCTCGATGACATTGTAGATAAGCTGGGAGGTCGCTTCATCCCTCATCTCAACTTCACTGATCCCAGCTTGGGAGAGCAACTTCCACAGGTCAGGGTCAATGTTGTTGGGATCCCAGCCGACATGACTAACATGCCTGACAGGAAGGAAACAGAAGGAGGCAGTGTGATACAGTTACACAGCTTCAAGAGATATTAACCAAACTTCACCGCCTGATATCAAGGCAACACATTCATTGGCCCAACCACTCACTTAAATCCACTGGGTGCCCCTATGTCTGCTTTGGAGAGTTTGGCACCCTTTTTCTTGTTCTTATCCTTCTTACTCTTCTTTCCTTTGCTGGTCAGACCAATAGTAGCAGCAGTAGGTGAAGGCATCGAGCGGTAGCGGGAAGAATGGATGTCTGGGTTTTGAATGTCCACTGTGGCCATGGGAAATGAACCAGGGCTTCCAGGTGATGCTTTTGGAGATGATACAGAGCACATGCAAGTTGGTATTATATTATTTCATTTAATTTCATGCATCACTGGTTACAAAGTTACAGAAGAGATGTGTTGAGGTGAAGGAGTTCTGTACCTTTTTCAGGCAGGACTGGAGGTAGGGAACCTCTGTCTACGGTGACAGAAAACCAGAAAAGAGGACAGAAATGCTTTTATTTGAATACTTTGCTACATGTGTAAATGCAATTATGCAGTCAATATGAAGTGTATTGCTATCTCACCACTAGGAGGCAGGGGGCGGTGTTTCTTGTCTGTCAGTAACAAGTAGGTGAGAGAAACCATTTTGCGTCACATTACCACACCATATTACAATATTTATTCAGCTAAATACACTTAAAAACGTTTCTATCGTTTAAATGAGAAATTATAATTTATTCTCCATATTTTTCAAAGAATACCCTGAGAATGTATTACAATTTATGTTTAATGAAAGCAGTAGGCTGCTTGATAAGGAATCACTTTTTCCAGGATTATATTGCAAACAATATATAAGCCCAAAGACATATGGAATTGCAAATATGGCTATGAATCCAAAAATGTATTTAAATCTCTAAAAATAAACTTCATAGTGGTGGCTATGACATAACTGACCATGACGGCTGTTTCTTTGGTTGATTTTCTCCTCGACAGCGTTTTGGAAGGCTTCTGCTTCCAGTTGCAGAGCAAAGTTCAGTCCGACTTGACAGTCCTGCAATGTGTAAGAAATGAACAAGGAATCACATGAAACAAATACAATACTTTAGCAATGTCTGACTTACTGATACAAATAATTGCAGGGGACTGCATAATTACTCAACAGTAACTTAATTTGGAGATAGAGGTCAAATGAGGGTGTGCTTACATCTGCAGCAAAGGTATGAAAGTACGGCTGTGGCGAGGAGTAAATAATTTGGTTGTAGAGCTCCTGCTCCCAAACCAGCTTCCCTGCCTGTGGAAAAACACAGTTAATATTTCAGTTTTTTAAATAATCTTCATGTCAGATCCTGTGTCATAGTATTTTCTAAATTCACAGGACAACACATCATCTGTCTAAACAGGGCTTAAATATTCTTATGCATCCTTGTAATTACATTCTTGTCTGAGAGGTTACCTTCAAATCAAACATGCGTATGAAGTAGGAGCGCTGTGGGTTGTCTTTGATGAAGCACACCACTCCAGTGTGCTGCAAGCTCCACATGGATGGACTGTGAGGCAGAGCCATAAACAGCTGTGCGACTGCGGTGGCCACGGACTAAACACACAGACATTGTATGCATTGAAAACAGTTTAGTGCTGATAGGACACTTGAAAGCATTTTATTGCAGTTCACATGTAAATTATAAAGTTTTGTGGTGAGGATTCACTTCCTTGTCTGCATTCATCTGTTCTGTTCAAGTGCTGTGATGCTCTCAATTTGACACTGCAGATGTATAAGGCATTCAAATGTGCAGCTCATGGTATTCTTTTGTTCTCTTGTTATGCCAGTCTGATACATATGTAGGCAGTGTTTACCTGAGTTAGGAACAAAGCAACCTCTACTCCACTGTAAGACTAAACTCAACGGTAATGTCGAATTCTGACACCAGAGGAGGAAATTGTTCAGCCTCCGTTTCCTGTTAAAGCTACCCTTTTTTTTGATGACCTAATGTCAGCAATTCATTATAAACTACAATGGCATCAGCATACAGTCAATTCATTTGGAGAAAATATGTAGTAAAAATAAGACTTCAAATCTACGTGAATGTATAAAACTGACAAAAAGCTGCTCAGAAAAGGAGTCAAACAGCAACATAGTTGTTAGTAAATCGGAATATGCAATGTTCAAATCATCAACTTAGGGTTCAACTATCGACTGCGCTCATTAAAATTCAGTATATGATGTTTAAGGGAGAAGTCTAGAGGGCACAAACAAGTTACATTTATAACCAGAATAACCAGAGTATTATCTTGTTTAGTGTCTCCTTTCACTTTTACAATACACATCTACATCAGAAAGGATACAAGTCAGTACAAATACAGCAGGATATCGTTCTCACAGTGGGCAATCCCCTCCCTGGTCAGTTCAGAACTTACAGCACACCTTCTGCCCAGCAGCTCCTCCAACCTCTCATTCTCCTGAGGGCTCAGGAGAGAAGTCTGGGTATTCTCCGATTTAGTTTTAGTTCCACGGCTCATGGTCCTTAAATAAAGCTCCCAGTTTATCTTAAATTAATGTGGACAGCATTTAAAAAAGCGTCCTCTCTTCACTGTCAGAATACTAAGCTCTACAGTCAAGGAAGTTTCTCTTCTCTGTTCTGAGCACACATCAACTCAAAGCAGGAAACGGCCAACCGCACTTCTCTAACCCCCACTTTTCTTCTTTCTCTCAGATGCAGAGCACAAATGAATGTGTTACTTCCATTTTCAGAGGGAGGCAGTGCACTATTGCTCTTCCCCTGCTGTGAGTACGTTCATTTTAAGACTGTACACAGACGACTTCTTTGTATACTTAACATTTGACTTCAATGATTAAAAAGCAAATCAAAATGTCTGTACAAATAAAATACATATTTTATTGACAGATAACAACATTCAAATTAATTAAAAAATGTACATAACCACGTCAAAATATCTTTTGTCAAATTGTAAAGAAAATAAACAGACTCCATTCATATTAACTTAGGTCATTTTTCACCACACTGAATAGTTTCTGGCACTGCTAAACTTTTAACACTGTTTTTTTTTTATTGTACAATATTTAATTGGCCTTTGCCAAAGATGGTAAAAAAAAAAAAGTCACATCTTAATAAATGTGACACAATAGTTACATTGTCTGGTTTGGAACAAGGGTTTTTTCCAGGAATACATAAAAAAACTCGAAGATTTTCCTTTCTGTGTCTGTTGACTCACGTGATTGACCTCTCTGGAGAGCAGCTGAACAACAAATTTATAAAAGGTCACCTCAGTCAGCTTTGAAGATGATCATCCTTACAATAGTCATGTTTCAGAGTAGATGAACAAAATATCACATTAAGAATATGAATTAAACTCCATGTAAAAATGTTTTTGGTACATTGGAAAAGTTAGTGTGGAACTGCAGTGTAACCCTCGCTAGTTATATTTAGCTGGATCTATGAAGTTCAGGGAAATTTGGACATCCCTGCAGTAGCAGATTTGACTGCCCTAAATGTGCTATGAAATAGCAACTGATAAATGAACAACTGAAATTATTTTCTGGATGATAACTTTTGGGACAAGGTAACATTTGCCTTAAGACCCAATCAAATTTCTGTCCAGTAAAATCTGAGATGGTAGGGAAGTAGATTGGATGGACTTGGCAGTGACTGAGCTATTCCACGGAACTGTATACATCCATACTCTAAAATGGGATTTCCATTTGAGTCATGCTGTTCCCATTCATCTTCCCACACAGATTTTTACACATGCCTCCAAACAACATCCTTGCTGCAAGCCGTGATGTAGTTTTTTTTCAGTCAGATCACATAGTTTTGTATTCTCACACTCCTGAGTTCTCTCCTTCATTACAGGAACTTTTGTTTGCTCCATCACAGGTCAAAACGTTTTGTTTTTGTTTTAATGTTGTAGGTAAATGTCCTTCACATATCTTTGTAGGCGAAGGTTCTTCACATAACCTTTGATGAGAACTTGGGCAGATCAAGGGTAATTTAATGACACAGAGAGTTTTGGTTGGTATTCTGTTCGTAGAATCTCTGTTCAGTCATGGCGGCTAGTGCCCGCCACCACTCCGAGACTCTCCAGTCACCCAGTCAATGATGATAAATGACAAACTCATGACCATGAAGATAAATCCCAGTGCAGCAAAGCATGCGGCCTACAGGAGTGGAAGGAAAGAATACATCTGTATCAAAAACACATAAAAAAATACATTTCAGAAATTGAGATCCTTGATAGCTGAAGGAACACGAGTTGTACCTGAATCTTGGATCTGGACAGAAAAGGCTCTTGGTCTTCAGGAACGATTCGGACGTAGAAGATTCCAGGTAGGATGAAAATTAGGCTGGGGGCAGATGTGGCTCCTGAAGGAGGAGAGAGAAGAAAAGAAGTGAGTTTATTTAAGGTTGTACACAGTAAGTGATTACACAGATGATATAGTTGTTATAGTTCACGCTACAAACTTTGCAGTGATGCTCAAGCCAGACGGCCATCCTTCCTGTGTGAACATACCGATGATGCCAAAGATGTCGCGGATGGAGGGCACAAAGATGACAAGTAGGTTGACCAGGAAGAGGAGACAGAATGCAATGCCAATGTGTATGACCCAGCGGAAAGGCTTGTCAGGGAAGAAGATCTGGAGCAAGGCCCTGCGAATCTGCAGAGGGAAGGAAGGAATGAAAGAGGGACAAACAACAATTGTAACAAATAAGATCACAAGCATTGAGGTTGATAAACAAAACTATATATAAAAGTAATGGTTAATCCTGTTTTACCAGCACAGTAACATCAGCTCCGCCTTCAACACAATTCAACGCCACCAAACTTCACTATCTCAACATCCCTTTGCTTCTCATACGCTGGGTTCACAATTTCCTCAGCAACAGACCACAGGCAGTTGCAGTAGGCACAGTAACATCATCAACCATCATCACTAACACTGGAGCTCATCTGTCCCTTCCTTTACACTGACAATTACTGTGTTACAGCCAATCAAAACTCTATTCCTCACACAATGGTGCAGTGATAATTACATGCAGCTGAACAAAGGCAAAACAAAAGAACTGGTCATTAGCACATCAAACACACCCCACATTGACTTGACTGAACCCCACCTCCATCCACAGCAACACTGTCAGCAAAGACCCCATGTCATCCATAAAGTCAGAGCACTGTCTGTTGCTCCCCCTCCTCCACCTCCTGTTGCTGTTATACAATAATGCATCTTTACCATGTTAACCATATCCAACAAAAACATAAACACACTGCACTCACAATTGCAAATGACACTAATCTCCCCCCGTCCCCAGTTAGCACTTCAGACTTCACCTCAGCAGGAGAAGCTGTTAAATAAAAACAAAAAAATCAACTTGGCTCCATCCCAACTAGCTGACATTTTAGCTGGTATTTTCTGTCACTTCAATATGTTGTGGAATGAGAACAGAAATGCAACATACTTCAAGGTTTCAACCTACAGAGAGACGTAATCAGCGTCTCAAAGCAGCAGCTCTCTCTACAGTAATTCAATGCTAAAGAAATAGTTTGATATTTTTGGAAATAGGCTGATTTGCTTTCTTGGTGAGAGTTAAATGAGAAGATAAATAGGCTACCACTCTCATATTTGTCCATTCAATTCAGGGCTGGCACCACCAGCTGGTTAACTTAGCTTAGCATAAAGAATACAAACAGCTAGCCTGTTCAAGCCTGTCAGCGCCTCTAAAGCTCACCACAGGCAACCGGTGGAAGTCCCTGCTCCCGGTTAAGAAACTGCCTGCCACAAAACCCCTTTTTATTGATTTATATATATTTATTTATCCACTTTGGTTTTTGTACAAACAAATGAGAAATGTATAAATTAGTGAACTTTTGAGGCTGGTAAACACATTTTTTTTTAAACCTTTGGACAGAGCCAGGCTAGCTGTTTCCTAGGTTAGCATTTCAGTCTTAATGCTAAGCTAAGCCAACTGTCTCCTAGCTTTAGCTTCATATTGAATGTATTGACATAAGAGTGGTATAAATCTTTGCAACTTACTCTCTGCTAGAAGGTGACTAGGCATATTTCCCATTATGTTAAACTATTTCTTTAATTTATGCTGTATGACTCTAATATGTGTATGCTTATCTGCAGTGTGCTCTTGATGAATTATTCTAATGTGGAAGTCTTCCACTCATTATAAAACCTGGTGTAATCTTGAAAAGCTTACTCTGGTCATCTATAGCATCTAAAGGTCATTCTGAAGTTTAATAATAAGATAACAACAAGAATGTTTAAAAAAAACCTCCATACAGTCAACACACTATTGAAACAGAAACAGCTGGATGCAGAAGCTTCACTCTGGCAGACACAGCACTGAAAGAGACAGTTTCAGTGTCTTGACATAAAAAACTGTTCTTATTCTGAGACACACATGCATCCTTTGGCAGCATCAGTTACGTGGTGTAGTGGCTACATTAGCAGTGTGTTGGGCTTGTTATGTGCAGAAGAGTTCGTTGTTGTAGTTCGTTTGTTTGTTTGACCAATTATTAAAATCCTAGAAGGAAACTAGAAATATTCACATCTGAGAGCTGGGACCATTTTGGCTTAAAAAATGTTAACTAAGGAATTAACTGATAAGCTGATATTTTATTATTACATACATTCTTTTATCCTCTTTTGTGTCTCTTAGTTTTAATTGGTTTCATATTGATTTGACTTTTGTTATTATGTGACTTTTAAGCACGTTCAACCTATCTATCATAAGAAATATTGTTGAAATTCTTGTTGTTTTTAATAAGAGCATTCTCACTAAGCTAATACAATAGATAGTCTTACCGGGAAAAGAACCACAGGGACAGTCAGAGTGACAGCCACCAGAACAGCCAGACGCACACAGAGAATCAGGACATCCAGCGGGTCCACTCGAATGTATGTGTGTAGCAGCTCCGACTCCACAGCACCTGCCCACAGAGAAGCAGACACCCTTTCACATATCTCACGTGGTCTACTCCCTCATTCACAACACTGGAAAATTCTTACTCATAGAGGTACAAGTGGGTCATTTATTTGAAAATCTTGCCATTCACAACTTCAGAACGAGGTGACCTTTGACTCTTAGGAGTAAAGAGTAATTTACCATAAAAGGTGAGGTACCCAAAAAGGGCAGTTAGAAGGTACATGACAAACATGGCCAGGATGGAGATGTTGGCAACTTTCTGCATACGTTTCTTGGAGGCACTAGGGTAAAGGCAAGAAAAGTGATATAAATTTTACTTTTAGCAAAAGTACTTTTGTACCAAAAAAAGGAACCACATTAAGTGAAATGCAAGAAGACATTCTGACTTACTCTCGTAGCTCAGTGTAGATAGGCAGCACCTCTGGGTGGCAGACAAAAGCAAAGGCCAGAATTGGGATGGTGTATGCTGTCTAAAAGCCAAACACACCAAGGGTCAGTACGTAACCCACCAGACATTGCCTGAATAAGACGTGTAGAAATCTGTGTGGGAAACATTTCAAGTCCAGCAGGGAACACTATTAAATGCTTGTTTTATATCCAACACTGCTGTTGACATAACACGCCCAAATATTGTTGACCTTACACGCTCAAGTGCTGAACATGTGGCAGTGAATCTGCTGCACTAACCCAGAAATAAATATAAAGCGGAATTCAGGAAACTAGACGCTGGTAATGTGAAATGGTTTTTTGGCTAACCTGTGAGTTGATGGTAAACATTTTGGCCTCACAGAAGTCGTTTGCCCCTTCAGTGACAGTGTGGTTATCAGCAATAGGAGTGATGTTATGATGATCATCATCCAGCGGACATGGGATGTTGAATTTCTTGTAGATAACCTGGGGAAACAATCCCATTGGTTAATAAAATATCAATATTTAATGCAGGAACAGTTGGTGGTATTGTTTCTTTGCAGGCTCAATAGCTAAGACTCACCGAAATTAGGAAAAACACCATGCAGGAGAGGGAGAAGCCACTTGTATAGCCCAAGTAACCTGTGTTGGAATGATAATAAGTTAATGCACAATGATTTATGGGCGATTTTGGAAGTGATGGAAGTGACTTTAAGTACTGGACATGAAAGTTAACACAGGAAAAACAGGTAGTGGAGACATGATGTACATGGGGGAGTGTGGGGAATAAAAAACTCAAAATTGACAAAATGTGGTGACAAAATGAAAACATACCAATTTGTTTCATGAGTGCTAGAGGAAGGATGATGGAAATGCTAACAATGATGATCAAGTAGTTTCCATTCAAGAACCACTCTCTAAGGGGCAGTCAGACAGAAGGAAAAAAAATCAGCACAACACTAAACAAAAAACGGAAACTACTAAATTATACATGACACATTGTCAGAGTATCACTTCGACACTCACCCTGTGTCTTCATGTTTACTAAGGAAAGCTTGCATAACCAGCGGGAGCTCAGACTTGACGATGAAGAGGTAGCTGGACATTGCTAAAAGTAAGTGAAAACAGTCTTATTTTGTGTTACTTACTTATGCATGTGTAATGGTATCATATACACATGTTTTCAGAAATAAACATCAAAGAGAGGAAATGGCAAGACAATACCTCCAATATTGTGTACCGTAATGATGGACGCTGCCAGCATTTTTCCTGGGGAACCAAAAGCCCGATTCCCAAGCTGCTCATAAGCCCGGATGCCTGAAAAAAAACACATTTTACATACATGGGTGTGATAAGTTCTGAATGCAGAGTTACCTCTGTGGCTAGATATGCTAAGTTATATGTGTTGAGTTTAGCTCTGGCTTACCGACAACTCCAGCACATTTCAGCAGGAGATGAATTGAATATGCAGACAGAATGGCAATGAACACCAACAGGATTCTGAAACACACAAGAGTGGGGATCTGTTGTGAAATGTAATTTGTGTTTAAACATTACATGACCGAAATCACAATTCACAAATGTGGGAAATATTCTTCTTAAAGTTAAAACTGTGCTAAACAAAGCTGTTCTTCAGAAACTACATTCTTGTAATTATTTTCTTTTCCTCCCACACAAGTGAGTTTGACTGTGAGAGACTGGACCTCCAGCCGCCCCACCCCCCGTCACATAGCCCAGGACTGCTCCAGGCAGGCGTGTCTTGGATCTGATCACTACGGTCTATTTTTAACCACTCAAATCTGATTTAGGGAAGCTGCATGTGTATGAGCTCTAATGTACATTCTGACAGATCAGGCTTTGTACGGTAGCAGCTGTGTATACAGTATTATGCCGACGACTCACACAGGTAGACAGACAGAACGGCACGCATACTCGAGCACAGAGCCCATCCCCCTGCCACTACACATACCTGTCCAAACACAAGTACACGCAGATGAGACACACGCGTCCCTGTGGCCCTACTTCTAGCCTTATAAGGACCATCTATTGACTATCCACTAACAGAAACTATAGCCCTATCCTGATTCTAATATTAACCGTAAACCCAAAATCATAAGCTAAAATAAGATAAGATAAAACTATTCATCTAGAAGGAAATTCAGGTGCTAGAGATTGCTCAAAAATCACAACATAAGAAAAGAAGAAAAAAAAAAGTGTGTAAGGAGTAAACACTAACACCCATGCCTTAAAATAATACATATATAAAATGTCTTATTTATTTGTAGAGCATTTTTCAACCAAGAAGCACTAAGATCTTTGCACAAGTAGCTAATAGATTAAGATACACGCAGCAAACCATCATACAACAAGAGATGAGATGAATGAGAAAAAACAAAATAAAAGATAAAGCATGCATAAATACATAAATTGTCTATTTAAAAGATATCTCAAAATAAAAGTGTTCGTTTTTAAGAAAAGCCATTAAGAAATAGTCCCTAAAAGTGAGGACCAGACAAAACTTACTGTCATAAGTCATAAACTCAGACACACACAGGACAAATCTAAGTATACATTAGAAGAAGCAGAACGAACTATACTATTGTCATCTTTGCTTTGAGTACATTTTGAGTAAAAACACACTGACAAACCAAGCCACGCTCAATGTTAAAATAGGGACTGTGTGTTTGGCCTGCATACTCACATAAAAAGAATGATTCCAGTATTGGACATGGCAAAAGCTAATCCCAGAATTCCACTGCCCATGATGGCGTTACTGAGGTTAAAGATGGACATGCCAAATGAAGTCTTTCCTTCGAACTGCAGTGAAGGAACAACAGAGGATGTTCCACAGACAAATCCATTCATAAACAAAGATCACACCAACAGCATCAATAGCATTTACGGTATCTCATTTTACAACAGTAAACCAATCTAACTTGTGCAATTTCTACCATATATATATATATATATATATATATATATATAT
>JAVQJD010022972.1:0-18072 GCA_036023655.1 Nannoperca australis
TATTATAATGTAAGTTTTGTTTAGAATCACTTCAGTAGCTAATGAAATATTTTCAAAGTGAAGTTACATTAGCCAAACGGCAAACGATATTAACTAGCTAATGTGAACATTATTGTTGGGTGAAAGCATACAGCTTAATCAATTTATTTTGTCCGGCCATGGTCCCTCAGCCTGAGGTACATCACACGCCGGCGCTTGCGGTGAATTATCTCCATCTCCTCCAGTAAAACCTGAAACAAAAAACACACAAAACAACTTCTGGCTCCATCTTTTGGTCCAGTTTGTTAACAGCGGGAGAAAGGAGCGGCAGTTCGTGACGCAACGGTGAGGGCGGAAACAGTTGGTGACGTGACTCTTCTGTAGACCAGACCGTCCCATTTCAGTCCAACTTTTCGCGGTCTGTGCGGCCTACGAACGACGCGGCCTTCGTAGATCAGGTAGACCGCGTACTTCGAACGCTGCAGCCCCTGAATTGGGACACAGTGATAGAGAGGATCGACTTCAGGTGTGAGTCCACTGGCAGTCATTGTTTGTCTGATTAATGTGAGTTTCCTTTGTTCTTGGTACATTTGTTTGTATTATTTTGATGCTTGGTTTAAGTTAAATTAGGATAATAGACCACTGTGTTAATTATGGTCATTATAGGGCTGTCAGTTATTTGCTCCCTGTATTTAATACATTGCATGGTGTTAACAATTTGTCACAACCCGACTCAAACGTATGTGAAAAAGAGGGAGAACACAGTCTGCAAGGAATAATCAACATTTTAATGACGTTAATCATACAAATGATATGTCTATCAGTAGTCAGTATGTATGTAGTGACTGAGTGCATGGGAAAGTGTGTATGAGTGTGAAACCTAACATACAGACAAGGGACAAAAAGTCAGTCATCCAGCCAAGGACCAAGAGTCGAAGATGATCTTGATGAGCTGATTTATAGCCAATATACAATATAATCTTATCGGGATCTGAAGATTTGAAAGTTACTATAGTACTGGAGGGTTATGTCTTTATTGAAACCCCTTCAGCTTATCCTGGTGTGCTTCTCTGTGTCGTCGTGATGTTGCACTTGCTGTTTCTCGCCATATGTGTAAGCCAGAGCTGGACTGGCTATCTGGCAGATGTGACAGATCACATCTTTAAACCCCTTCCCCTTTGGGCTTGGTGCCAAACGTGCAAAGCGTTATACAGGATAAGCTACTTCATTTGCCGCTGCTAGTTATTGCAATGATACAGTGAGGCTGCGCCTGCTAATGCATGTAGTCTTTAGAGGCAGGAGGTCTACCCATAATCAAAATCATCAGAACTCACTGAATATCAACAGATTTTCAAACAGTTTGGTTTGTTACAAAGGCCACCATGTATCTATGATACAGGATACTTAGTTAAAACAAGAGTTTTCATACAAAATACTTTTTGCCTAGCAACAATATATTTTTTCTTACTGCATGTAAAATGATAAAATGTTTATTTACCTGACACTTTTTTATTTTTTTCTTTAAGCACCCTTCTGATGGTGGAGTGAGTCTTGTCTCACAAAACAAGACAAGGCTTGGTGTTATACAGCTCTTTTCTAAGCTGTATAACTAAACTTCTAAACTTTTCTAAGAATTCCTGTACATTGTCTCCCTCAGCCCCCTTGGGAATTCCATGGATGAACATGTTGTTTCTGTGCCTCTGTTAATGTGCCTCTTTTTTCACATCTGAACAAACTGTGTTTATCTTGGCAATGATGTTAGCTTGAATACCTTCCATAGCCTTGTGCTCAGCATGGTTGCTAGCGCCATCGCCAGTGTCCTCACTTTTAATGTGTGATTTATTTAATAAGCCTGTGCCTCTCAGCTTTGTGGAGTACTGCAACATGTCTTCAGCATGAGCCTGAGTCTGCAGAGGGTCCCTGTGATGTGGAAGACTTCCTGCCTAGTTCTTGTTCCAAGACTCCACGTCAGAGTGGAGCCAAGGACTACAGACCGGTGGCACTGACCTCCCACATCATGAAGGCCCTGGAAAGACTCGTCCTTGGAGCAGCTCCGGCCCCTGGTCCAACCATATTCGGACCCTCTACATTCTATACCCTCTATTTTCTACTGTTTATTATTCTTTTTTCAATAACTTTATTGAGCATTGTAACTGTATCAAAAAGAAATTTCCCTTCTGGGATTAATAAAGTATTTCTGATTCTGATGTCTACACTGTGAGACTTAAGTTCTTTTCCTATGCTCCTCAGTCGCGTTGGAAAGCTCCTGTCGGTGGTCACGCTCCTCACTCCTACCTGCCCAAGTGAGACTCTTCAGGCGGATTTTGTATTGGATATTGTGGATTGTCTCAGTATAGACAATAAAACGTTTCAGTCATTCCTTACCTCTGGCATACGTGTTTTGTGTCTGGATCCAACATCCCGTTCACTGAACCTTAACACACCGTGACTAACTTTGGTGTGCATAGGGGATTCATCAATCACATGTACAAACTTATATTGATCTGATAAATAGGTTATAAATCAGCTTAGTGCGGTGCCTTTAATGACAATTAAATGTTCTAGTCTCTGTAACAGAATGTGATGATCAATGGTATCGAATGCGGCACTAAGATCTAATAGGACAAGCACAGAGACAAGTCCTTTGTCTGATGCAGTTAGAAGGTCATTTGTAACTTTCACCAGTGCTGTCTCTGTGCTATGATGCAGTCTGAATCCTGACTGAAAGTCCTCAAACAGATCATTGTTGTTTAGAAAGTTACACAACTGATTGGCGACTGCTTTCTAAAGGATCTTAGAGAGAAAAGGAGGGTTAGATATAGGTCTATAATTTGATAAAACCCCTGGATCAAGAGTGAGCTTTTTAAGAAGAGGTTTAATTACAGCTACTTTAAAGGATTGTGGCACATAGCCTTTTAATAAGAACAGATTGATCATATCTAGTAAAGAAGTGCTAACTAAAGGGTAAAACTTCTTTAAGCAGTCAAGTTGGGATAGGGTCTAAGAAATCACTGAAGTTAGATGTTTAAGGTTGATGGGAGAAAAGCAGTCTAAATGTATATCAGGTTTTACAGTTTTCTAAGATTCCTGTGTTTGAAGATAAGTCAGTACCATATGAGGGCAGGAGGTGCTGAATTTTGTCTCTAATAGTTAGAATTTTATCATTAAAGAAACTCATGAAGTCGTTGCTACTGAGATCTATAGGAATACATGGCTCAACAGAGCTGTGACTGTCTGTCAGCCTGGCTACAGTGCTGAACAGAAACCTGGGGTTGTTCTTATTTTCCTCTATAAATGAGGAGTAGTAGGCTGCTCTGGCATTACAGAGGGCCTTCCTATAGATTTTAAGACTATCTTGCCAGGATAAACATGATTCTTTTGTTTTATTAGTTTTGATCTTTTTTAGAGAGGCAACAGAGTCAAGTGTCATTCTCAGTGAGCCTGCAGCACTATCAACAACATGATCAATTTGGGAGGGACTGAAGTTAGCATAGGAGTCATCTGTTATATTGAGACATGACACTGAATTAAATGCTGATGGAATAATTTCCTTACAATCAGCTACAGTACTGTCAGATAGACATCTAGTGAAGGAATGTTTGCCTAGTATCTTGTAGTCCAGTAATAGAAATTCTAAATTAATTAAATAATTGTCTGATAAAAAAGGATTCTGTTGAAAGATTATTAGATGTTAAATCTTTATGCGATCGACAAGAACATGGTCGAGGGTGTGGTTAAAACAGTGAGTGGGTTTATGTACACTGACAGAATCCAATCAATTCTAATAATGAGTTAAATGCAGCACTAAGGCTGTCATTTTCTACATCCACATGAATATTAAAATCACCTACAATAATCACTTGATCTGTTTTAAGGACTAAACCTGAGAAGAACTCTGAGAATTCAGATAAAAACTCAATACAGTCCAGGAGCTTGGTACACTATAACAAATAGAATTGGTTGTAGTGTTTTCCAGGTTGGGTGTGAAATATGGAACGTGATCATCTGCCATGATCCTGCGGCGGTCAGACAGTACAACCACCACAGACCCTGGTAGACCACTACACAAACTGCTACTACCACACTGGCGTGCAATACTTTGTGCAATACCGACAGAAACGTGCAATATATAGAGATATATACACTTCCATAGTATAATATTGTTAGTACTGGCTGCTACTTCCCTTGCACTAAATTTATTTAAGTACTTATTTTTAGAAGTGTGACTGCATGTCATCACATGTACTTGGTTTACCATGTTACTTATATTTTTTACTTATTTTATTTTTCTCTCTCTCTGCACTGTACACTTTTGCTGCAACAATGTAAAATTTTCCACTGTGAGACTAATGAAGGATTTCTGATTCTGTGTATGTGAGTTCACATAGGTAATGGGGCTTTTGACAGAACCCGTAAAGCTTTGTGTGAGCAATATAAACCAAACGGGTGTTCCTGCAAAACCCAGAGGAACAGTGATGATCAGAGCCACTGACAGAGGTGTTAATAAGAGACTAACATGAGCCCATAGTGACTTTCTCAGTGTGATTACCAGTATTAATGCAACGAAATAAGCCAGGTTGAACTCAATTTAAATTAATCAAAAGTAAAAGTACTCAATGAAGAAAATAGGCCCCTTTGATTAGACGATTATTACTGTTGATGTATTAATGTGTAATTAGCATTTTACCACTGCAGCTGGTTGGATGGAGCCAATTTTAACTACTTTGTATACAATTTGATTAACAGTGCATGATTTTTTTTAATGAAATGTTTTGTAAAGCAACTAGTAACTATAGCCCATTTTGTGTTTTCCATGCATTTTTCTTTCTGAATAAATCTTTCTAGCCTCAGTCTTGATTGCCTAGCAAGCATCTGAGCTCTTTTGATTCTTTATAGGCCTTTTCACAGAAGATAGTTTGACATGTGGCAATAAAAGCACAATTGTAAATATTGAAATGTATGAATTCCATTTAGCTGCTTCAGTTTCAGGGTCTTGGTATTGTTCATGTTTGCTCACTGTCACGGCTTAATAGGACACACAAATAGAACAGAGCCATTGTTAATATTATTAGTTAAACCTGGGTTTTTCCTACTATGAGAAGTCAAAGTCTGCTGTGAAAAGGGACTATGATCCAGATTTATGCAGCTTTTGTTCTTTTCCTTCTTTGTTTCTTACATTTTTCTTAACTGGTCCTGTGCATTTCCATTGCACTGATTGACTCACAGTTTGGGAACTACTGACCTACCTGACTGCAGTGTCTGAAGTAGTGCACAGATTTCCTAGTCAGGGATTCATTCTGAAAATCTTACATTTATTTTAGCAACGGACATCAATCACTTACCTATATAGTTTTTGACAAAAATAAATACATTACAGATTGAGGTAATTATAGAGGTAATATCCCCCAGTACTTCATAGGAAAAAAACGAACAGAATAGAGATAAAAAAAACAACATAATTTGGTGCAGGAGAAATGTTTTTTCTGCTTTCTGGTAAGCTTTCAGATTTATATTGCAACCCCTTGCGGAGGCACTAATGCCCTGGTTGGGAACCACTCAGCTGCAGTATGTCTCGTCTTTCTGGTTACTATAAGTTCTGTTTAGTCAATATTCAACAGTTCTCCAAGAAGAAAGAAATGGGCCTACAGGGGCTCATTTTGACTAGAAAATACTGGCACAAATACAGTGTGTTCTGTGTTATTGAGAGCAATCTTACATGACTTAAATGTAAGTCACCATTAATCCAACTGATCATCTGAGTTTCTGTACCAGTCATGGCTTGAGACCACAGAAATTAGTCTTATACTGCCCTCTACTGGATGATAAAAGATGTATTCATAGTGCGGTGGCACATACGAATGTGTGTTATACACTATATAAATGAGTAAATTTCATTTTGTACTTGGGTTTGACAGTATCATGCAGAAAATGTTAAACAGTAAGTTAGGCAAAGACAACAAAAGGCAACATAAATGTTCTGATATACAACTTCCAAGGTTTATTTCTCTAATATTTTTAATATCACAAAAAGTCTTCAAAATGCAGACTAGGATCTGTATATAAACTGTACACAAAAGCAAGGCACTATACACTGGGATTTAAAATACATTTCATCATCACTCTGTTGTTACCTTCAGGCCTGTGTCCTTTCTTCAATCTTAAACAATGATGACACTAGACACATCCAAATAAAGCTGCATCATTTGATCTGTAAATGGCAAATGGTGAACTGTACAGTAAGAGGATTTCTGTAAGATCCACTATTTATCAACATATGACACAAACCTCCTCAACGTTAATTATACTGTTTATTCTATAATTTTTAGCTCAGTTAATATATATTTTTTAAATTCCTATATGGATTTGATATAAATATAAATTATTGGTAATGCACAAGCATACATATAAGAATAGCAGAGAGTCTGATGTGCAGGCTGACTGACCTGCTCCCACTCTAACAGACGGCTGAATGGCTGAAAATGCAACGCCACTGGCTGCGTATGGTACATATGTACAAACATTAACAGAGTGTGACTTTAAAAGGAGAACTATTAACACAGTCACTCAGAGGTGCACCTACCTACATTTGTCTCCTACTTACACAGCCAAAAACACAAACACAAAAAGCAGATGGGAAGGAAATTTGCAACACAAGATGCTGGCCCACCTCTCATTCACTGATCACCTCTTCCACACCTTCATTACTCCCTTCATTGACCTCAACCCTCCATTACGGGGTTAACTCAGGAGAGGCAGTCCCTGAGCCTCTGTTGTGTCCAGGCGTAAACAAAAGAGGAGACAAATCAACCTCCTGGTGGCTTTTTTTCTTGTTTAGTTCTTCAGTTCAGCTCTCTGTTTCAACCACTTAGAAAAGTCCTTTGGCTTTCTTCAAGTTTACCTGCTTCCAGCCAGGCAGACCCCCGTACTCCTCTCTGGTTATCTCCAGGGCTTTCTGTGGAAGCAGCCATGCACACAATCAGCATGAAGCAGTCAGTCACATGATCTTTTACCAAACAGATTTCAAATTTCAAATTTCAAATGGACAAATCCCGCAGCTTGCATTGTGAGGACCGGGCAACCGCTGAGAACACACACTCATGCATCAGTGAGATTAAGAACACAGCCATCATTCCTCAATTCACATCCCCATCCCCAGTAAAATATGGTCCGTTTTAAAGAGCTCATATTTCCAGGAGTCCACACGGTGTCCACACTAGCTTGTAGATTGTGAGTGAACAGCATGCCAAACAAATGTTAGATAGATGTCTTATCAGAGAGATATACTATTTATTTAAGAGCAATGAGGTAGCGTTGGAGAGAAAATGGATTATGGTAAAGTTGAGTGAGGATGCTGTGCAACAGGAGCACAACTCCAGGTCATCCATGCTCAAGTCAGATGACTCACCTTCCCATAAGCCCTTACACCCTGGAGGGTGGAATGAATAAAGAAGATAAGCTCCCAAAAAGACAAGATGTAGAAAGAACGGCAGAACATGATGAAAGACAAGATTGTGAAAAGAAAGAGGAAAAGATCAATGAACATAAGGGAATTCTGTGTGTGTATCCAAAGGTTGATAAATCTTATTCCTCTGTGCCATAAAGCTCCATTGTTTCATATATTAAAAACACATCAGTGAGGCAGACTGTTGCACTGGGTGGGACATGTTTCTTCATCACACTGTAGTTTATTTTGATGCAATCCCACATACACCATGCTGCTGCCAGAAATACTCCCTAGAGCACTAAATGTGTTATAATCCATCCAAATAATCTGCAACAAATGCATTCTTTCCTCCAGTCTGAGTAACGTTTGATGAAAACTACAGTGGGCATCTGTTTTAGAACATTTAAGAGCCCTTTGTAAAAAGAAAACTAGACTGACATATTGGGAAATATTTCAATCTATACACATTGATGGAGTGTGTGCAACAGGCAGGGTAGAGAGGTAACACATTGTTCACTTTCATGGGATTTATTGGCAATAAGAACCTTTAAAAAACACCTTTGTAATCATTTAAAGGGCCAACATTATAACAGTGTATTATACTGTAGGCTACTTAAAGGACTGCTAATCTGTTTTTTGATCACTTGGGGCAGACCAAGCTGAGGAGCCAATTTATATTACATATGTTCAGAAAAACCCAAAATGTGTTCTTTTCAAGCAATTAGATTTTTGTGTTCCATATGTACAGATTAAGTAGAACTTTGGTTACTTTTAAACTCAACAGCCAAATTCAGGGGAACAGCATCATGCACTTGCATGGGCCTCATTTAGATGGCCAAACATTTTTTTGATGAAATATTCAACAAGCTGCAGGATATAGAGAGGGAAATTACTGTGGTAGGTGACTGACATTGCACAGTAGATCGAAAAGGAAATCTTCCAATTAACTCTCATGCCCTTATGAAGATTTATAATCTTATGGATGTTTTAAATCAACCTATTTGGAGATTTAAAAACCCACATGTGATTAGAGGAATTTGTTTGAAAGACTAAAATTGATCAATGATTCTTCTTGCATACAATATTGATTTCCGTAGTTAGTCTGGGAAGCATTCAAATGTAGATTACTCTTCTTGAAGAGAATCATTTGATTGGAAAGTACTCCTTTTAAATATATATCTATATATATTAACTGAATGGAAAATAATATTTTAGAAAAATGTATTTGATCATGGTGTTTGGTCTGTAGATTCTTACCTCAAAGTCCTCATCAGACAAGTAGACCTCCAGGCGAAGAGGGTCGACGCCCTCAGGCAGCGGCCGGGCCAGAAGATCTGCCAGGGGGTATGTGGTCTTGCACAGCCTGGCCAACACATCCTCCACTAGGATAATCTGGTTACATACCTCTGCCTCCTAAGAGAACACACACACACACACACACATACACACACACACACAATCATTGTGTGTGCATGTGTTTCAGTACTGTACACTAATGGCTACAGGCAGACACTGTGAGCAGTACTGGTCCGTATAAGATGATGTAGCTTGGGAGTAATCAGATAATGCGATTTGATCCACACACCCTCTCAGTGATCTCAGCGATGTCCTCTCTGTGCTCCCAGCTGGGGAACATGTTGGTGAAAGTGAGGGGCTCCAGACCAGCATGGATCAGATATGCTTTGGGAGGCTTCTTCTCATTCTTTTCTGTGGAAACAAAACAATAACACATCATCGGTTTTAAAGAAGCAGCCTATTGACTATCTCTTTTTTTATTTCAGTGCCAGGCAGCCATTGCTGTAGTGGTTTTACAATGGGTCTACAATTTTCAATTAAAACTGTGACTAGTAATGTTGTCTGCCTATGTTCTCAGAAAGAAATTGCTAAAATGTTAGTCAGTAACAGAGATTGATACAATTCTCTTAATAATAACAAGAATGAAGTGGAATACCTCTACAGTACTGCAGCACAGTCTCCATGGCACACTTCCTATCGGAGTCCCAGCGGATTCGGGCTGAGCCGGTGCTTTCACTGTCCTGAGGCCACCAGCCCTGCCACAGATACACCTCATGGTGGTTGTCCACCAGGAACAGGGCTGAACATCAGAAAAAAAAAACAAGGACACCATTTTTAGACTTCTAGAGAGAGGACAATTTCGTAAAATGTCTCCCCGTCAGTTTTTTCAGGTAGATAGTTTATGGTACAGAGTTGATTTTAGGTTTATAAGTCGAGGATTAATGAAAAACACACGTTTTGGATGACTTGTTAATGGATGGAAACGCACACAGCGATCATCATCATCAATGTGTCCCAGCTGGTTCTGGTGCTGAGTGGAACCTCTTCAGCACACACTGAAGTGATCATGGAGTGATACTTCTGATATAGCAATGACTCTTAGCTGCACACACTTTCCAGTAGGCAACTACCCAGTAGTTCCAAAATGTTTTATTTAGATGCTACATACAGTTTAGAATATCCTAAAATGTAGCTGTAGAGCTGAGATTATTTTTTGTGCAGCTGTTCCATTCATACATTCCCCCAAATAAAAAAAATGCACCATAAGAATTGTATTTAATGTCATCAGAGGTCACATAACAAAAAGTGATGATATTTTTATTGTAGGTGATTTTAATCAAACAGTCCTCAGAACTGGTTTACCTAAATTTCACTAGCATGTCCACACACCCACCAGGGGAAGCAATACACTGGACCCTGTTTACACTGACATTTCTGGCAGATACAAAGTCTTCCCCCGCCTCCATTTTGGTCAATAAGATCATATTTCCCTGCTTCTTCTACTTACTCCCAGATAATTAAAAGGTTAAAATCATCAAAAACAAAGTTGAAGTTCAACACAATCCCCCCTTTGAAACTGGGTGGCAAACTCAGCACTTTGGGATTGAGTACTACACTCTGTAACTCGGAGAGTTCGGCCCCCAGGGTCGTGTGCTCAGCCCCCTCCTGTTCACACTGTACACCCATGACTGCAATCAATGTCAGCAAAACTGTCTACACCAGTGGAGCTGAGGTGGAGCAAGTGAACAGAGTTAGGTTCCTGGGAATCAGCATCACAGAGAAACTGTCATGGACATCACACATACAGAATCAGATCTTCTAACTCTCAAATGTTGATATCAGAATCAGCCAAAAACATCCAGTAAAGTTGGGCTATAGTGTCATTTACTGGGTAACCTGTTGATGGGTAATCTTGGGAATTTTTATTCCTTTAATCTTAAAGTAATAACAATTCCAACAACAAGATTGTGTGTTGTGAGGAAACGGGTGTAGTCAGCGGAAGATGTTTTTCTATATAAATCATCTTTGAATTTGTTGAATGAATATCATTTCGTCAATGTATTTTTTATTATCTTCAGATGTACAGTAAGGCAAATGCGTGTGTTTACCTGGCTGGGAAGCTGCGTAAAGGTCCTCCTGCAGGAAAGGCATAGAGTTGACCTGCTTGGGGTCTCTGGCAGGGTATAGAAACTCCACAGCGGCAAACTCCCCTGAGCTGCTGCTCAGCTGGTACAGACGTGGTGAGAAGTTAAACCTCCCTGGGTCTGAGGGTCAAAGATTAAAAAACACTAGTTAACGACATCATCCATAGCTCTGTAAAGTAAAGGAAAATAATCTTTAAAATCAGTGCACTTTGGTCCCCCCACCTTGCAGCATGCAGTCGTACACTTTCCTGTCCCTCCTCCCAAGGGGTTCCCAGAATCCTGTGGGCTCTGCTCCTTCATCACATTCCAGGATCGTCACCTTACTGCTGCTGTGGAGGCCTGCCTCCAGAGGACAACTGCACAAAGACGAGACGACGGCAGTATGAAATCAGAATTTATCTCAATACATTTCCAAGATCAACAATAGACGTCTCAAATGAAACAGTCCCACTAGTTTGAATCTATCCTCTAGTTTCACAATGACTTACTTTTATGAATACTTTTAGGGGAAAAGAAGTTTCCACTCACTGTTCTTTGATTTTGCTGGCAGCGGTGCGTGCCACCTCTCGTGTGTGGGTCTGAGATTTGCAGCCATGCCACAAGTAGATGAGGGCCTGGCTAACACTCAGCAGCACCATCGAGACCCTGGAGCGCAGGCTGCTGCAGTGACAGGCAACCTCCAGCAGGTGGCCCTCCACCTCCACCTCCCCCCGCACACAGTATAGACGCCAGTCATCTGCAGGGAGTAGGGGCAGAGCAAGAGGTGAGTTCAAAAGTGCTTTTTACGTTTAAGGAAGAAGGAAACGTCTTTACTAAAGCGAAAGTTGTATCCTAAAGAACAACTGATCAGTTCAGTGAGATGTGGGGAAATATTTTTTATCAATTATTATTTCCAATCCGATTCTTCTCAGTCACTTATTATGGGCAGAAGATGAATTTACATTACTGCTACAGAAGCTATTATTGCTGTTAATGCAAGTGTAAAAAAACAATGTGTCTTATTCATTTATTCAAGTATATTTCAGAAAACAGACTACCCTGTGCAGAAACTGATAATATCAGCAAACACTTGACTATGTGTTGAAGCAGTAACGTGGGCTTACTCTGTGAGTTTTCCTCCTCCTCTTCTCTCTTCCCTGAGTGGATGACCATCCCTCCTTTAAAGCACTGCAGGAAACATGGAGGCTCCTTACCTTGCTGGACCTGAACCTGGAGGAAGATGAAATGAAGCTTACAAAATAGAAATAGCATTCACAGCAATCTTTCTTGTTCAGGCACACACACACACACACACTCTTTTATGTACCTGTGCTCCCCGCTCCTCATCCAGCTCCACCGTCATCAGTGCCGATGTTCCTTTCTCACTGACGGTGGAGTTGCGGCCCTGCCAAAAGAAGTAGCAGCACTTCTCCTTCCCGGCCCCCGAGGTCTTCAGCTGCTCCGGGTTCTGTCTTCTCCCGACTGATGACAAGACATTGTTAGAAAGACATTAATGATTCCAACTATATGAAATGTGTGCATCACAAAAATCTCTTTCTATATACATATATAAATATATTTCTGAACTAATCAGAGAACAATCTTATAATGTAGTACATGATCTAATTTAAAACGGACAATCTAATCTTAACTAGTCCTAACACAGGAGCTTCTCTTGTGGTTACCTACTCTGATCTACAATATAGAAGAGAAAGGAATAGCAGAGGCACTTTAAACACATTTTGAAATGTCTGTAAATAGAGAAGATTGTTGTCAAAGTTGGATGTATTCAGAGTGAGTGAGATGTATTTCAGTGAAGGATCTGACGTGCAGTTGGAGTGGCCTTGTTCTACAGTAACCCACATAAAAAACGGGATAATCTATTGTTGTGGCTTCTGAAGAGGACACAAACTGCTGTTGGTCTTATGAGCAGCATATTTAGTCTGAACATATTTTTAGAAGTTACAGAAGGGATGGAACTACCTGACTTGTTTTGCATGTTAGAGGAACTTTATTGTAGCAGAGCACTAGTATCAGGAACTCTATACATATACATATATATATATTTTATATCACAGCAACATTATATCAAAAGGAAATATTGGTCTTATTTTACGCACATTTGAATATTCTAGTGGACATATTGGGATCTTCACTGTAATTTAAATAAAGCTCTGCGGCACAACGTGTGTTTGTAAAGACTGAACCACCGGTGGGCCCAGCACAGTTTAAGAGGTTGCAATCATAAATAATCATAAAAGAAAAGACTGAAAAATAAATTCCTCAAGTCTGTCTGGTGACATGAGTGACGGTGCATGTGTGAAAATCGCCAAAACTAACCTGCAGTGCTGACCATGTACTTCCACTTCATCACGTATGTGTCACCCTCGTGAAACTGGCCGATGCTCGGGCACGGCAGGCGGCTGTAGTCGAACTCCAGGATGTGCCACACTTCCACCGCCAGCGTGCTGATCTCGTAGCTCCGCCACTCCTCTCCCTCCACCAGGCCATAGCCCCGCCCCACATTGAACCCGTCCAGTTTGGAGCAGATGGGCCCCTCATGGAGGGG
Organism: Nannoperca australis; assembly: GCA_036023655.1. Taxonomy (NCBI): domain Eukaryota; kingdom Metazoa; phylum Chordata; class Actinopteri; order Centrarchiformes; family Percichthyidae; genus Nannoperca; species Nannoperca australis. The sequence goes on from JAVQJD010022972.1 coordinate 13,412, forward strand.
CAGCATCAGGGAGGCGTCGTACGCATGGGGCTGATCAGAGGTGGACTGCACCTAGTGGTGATGTTTAAGATGACGGGCAAAAATAAGAGGGACAGAATCTGTATGTTATCCTCTGTCCTTCAATTATTAAATCCATAAGACATTTATTATGACTGAAGTATTTTTTAATACCTTTTGATCAGTGATGTGGTCATTGGTGTTTTTTATGGGGCTGGGTGTTTTCCTGGAGTCGCTCCAGTCCAGGAACTTCTCTTTGAACAGGGTGGTTTCATTGTGTTGAGTCAGTCTGCCGAACAGTGCCCAGTCAGGTCGGCCCTGACCTTTCCTACAGGTGAAGATTGGAACACTACATTCAGACTAATACTTTTGGTTTGTTTACCAGCTGATTCAATAGCAGGGTGAACAATTGCATACATTACTGCATTTAAAATAAAGCCAACAAACTAAATGTGCAAATATAACAAACTCCATTGCAGGTTTAACAGAAAATGTTGTGGTCACTGACAAACCTCATCAACAGCATCTGATGTGTTAAATCCAATACAGATACACTTTCTGTGATAAATGTTGCTTGTATACAGTAGGTGGTGGACAATTTCTTCCAGCCTGTAGCACTAAAACAAGAGGTTATTGTTTCATGTTGTGAGTCTGCTGCTTGATTAACACCTATGTCTAAAATCTTGCAATGTGAAGGAATTCAACACTTGCATGGCTTTCTTATGCACCTGTCTATCAGGTGTGCATTAGGCACATTTAATTTGTTAATTTGTTTGTTAAACTTAAAGTTTGGGATATCTGGCCACAGAGACACTGTTCTGTAATTCTTTTGCAAAGGGGAAGAGAATTCTACACATCTTGTGAACGATCTACTGCACATATGTATCTAGTCATACGTTTGCATTGTAGTATGTTGTATGTTTCCATACTTGGGTATGAGTGGGTTGCACTCCCCCGGGTCGAGCGGGTTAATGTCACAGTTTGTGTAGTCGAAGGTGCCGTTCCACAGGTGCTTGGCGAGCTGGAAGGCCACCTTCCTCTGTGCCAGCGTCACTTCCTTTCCATGCCATATGTACATCTCACTGCCAAAGTCAAACACCAAAACCTGCACAGAAAAACAGACAGAGACTTATTTTTCCAACCCAACAGTACCAGCGAGCATTGCTGTCTCTTTAAATCCTCCACAAAGTGGCTTTAAATCCCTGTGTAAAAACAGTCTGAAGATGTACAGCTAAATATATTCAAGACAAGTGTTTAGACTTGTCTGAACCTGACCTCCTTGGGGTTCAGCAGGGAACAACGAGGCATCTTGGCCCAAAAATCATCATCTGGGACCAGTTTATCATCCATCAGGCGATAAATACAGTTTGTTTCCACGATGGCACCCTCGTACAGCTCGTCTTCATCCGGTGTTCCTGCAGCTACAAGAAGAGAGACAAGGGCATCAGCTTGCATTTCATTGCTTCAGGGACTGTTTCCCCTCGGTTGGGTTCATGTCAGATTCAAATTCTTACACTGAAAACTCGACTGCCCTCCCAGAATCTTCCAGAAATCCTTGGCAGCATGGCTGTGTGTGCCAACGCTCTCCTCGATGACCTGGACATAGTTAGCACGGCAACCCAAATCTCGTTTGCTCTGGATGAAGTTTGCTAACTCTGAAGCCTGAAAAAAACAAATGAGAAAGAAAAACTTTAAACTTTTATTGCATTATGATGATGAGGTCTGTTAATCTAGTTCCAACAACACAGATGTTCTTTGCTTTTTAGTAAATGTCAGACATGGTTAACATAACATGAGGAATGAACAGTACAGTCATACCATTTACTTTTCAATTCAAAAGAACATGTTTACGTGTGTGTGCAGTACTTTAATGAACTAAACTCAAACAACCCCTCATAAATAATGTGGGCCATGGGTCAGAGCTTTCAGCCAATCAAGGGTCATCAGACCAGTCTAGGCTTTGAACAACTCTGACACACACACACACACACACACACACACGACTGAAACTCAAGTCTACCCAGCACTCAGAAGCCAGACTCACCTTGTTCTTCTCGATGACGTTGGCGAACTCTCCGGTCCAGACGAAGCAGTGGTGTGGTGTGATGAGTAGGAAACAATCGCCGCTGTTCAGGGAGGATGCTCTGGGCTCCACCAGCCTGGTCTGGATGTGCCGTCGGCCTGGTGTTACAAACAACACAACCCACAGACATGTGGCTTATCAGTGGCACCTCTGATTATCACTGTCTGCGTGCCTGGATTATCATACTAGGGGTGTTGGGGCAACGATCTGCCAGCCTTGACCCTTTGACCCTGTACATGTATCTGCCTTGTTAAGTACCCAGCCTTCCAGTTAAACAGTTAATATTTTCAACTAATTCATGTAACCAGGACAATATGTAATATACACTTAACCATGTCTAATTTCAAACTTTAGGGTTTCAGGGGCCTCAGTGACTCACGGTCACATAAGCTCTTCAGGTGATCCAAGTAGGAACCAGCTGAAGCTATTCTAAAGCACAACTCTCAACACTATCAGGCTGGGACAGCTAACCTCCTAACAAAGCAGTACCCCTGGTGTGGTGGATTTGGTCTGGATTACAGACAGTGGGGTTTGGAGGAGAGGATCAGCCCAGGATAGTGGGGGGTGGCCTGGGGAGAATGATTTAGAGCCACAGCTGTCACCACCAGACGTGTGGATGAGGTCCAAAGACACCAAAGTAGACAAACTCTCGTCTCCCATTTCAGATATCCTCTGGAAAGGACACCCTTGAAGCAGCATCCTCCAAAGCGTTGTGTAAAACAGTAGCTATTTGTTTTTCCATCCTGTAAAACAACTGAATGCAACTGTTGGCAGCTGCCGCACTGTTTCTATATTTCACAGATATGTCTCCACAAAACAAAGCCAATTCTAAAGATTTGGAACGTGAAATGTAGACAGATGGTTTGTATCCCTTTCTGCTTGGATGGCTTATTTGTGAAGTAAACAAGCCGCATCATCAAGCCTGTCTATTCAAGGATGGTGCCCTCAATTTAACTTTTGTAGGGATCGTGCTTTCAACAGAGGACTTTGAGAGATATTTCTTGACACGACATGATGGCCTGTGTGTCCTCTCAGGACAAATCCTTATTAGATACCACCATTTGTCCAGTACTTTGGTTAATGACCAAATACACACACCAGTAATGCCATTCACATCAGCCTCAGCAGCACGTATTGCTAACTATTGAACATGTTAAATATACCTAAACATCAGCATGTAATGAGTTAGCCTGTGGAGCTAACTCAACTCCGCCAACAGGGCCAAACAAAGTATGATGCTATTAAACTCAGCAATACACTGAACACAAAAAAGAGAATAAACTAGCCTGGCTTTTAGTTAGAAAACAACGTTTCTTCTCATCATTTGAGTCCGCAAAGTAGATGCTTTTTTTTTTATCTTGTTCTTTTTAACTAGGCTGGATAAACTATAACTGTTGTTGCTGTTTTTGCCCTTATTTCACTCTAATTGCAATTCTTGTCACCAGTGTTGTAGTCAAGACCGCCCTAAACCGAGACCAGAGTATATCGAGACCAAGACAAGAGCAAGGCTTTGACGGATCGAGACCAAGACCAAGACCAAGGCAGGCAGAGTCAGCTCCCTTTCTAAGTGCCGATAAAAGTCTGACGTGGTCCCAGCCGCCTCAGGAAGCGGAACGTTGCAGAATCTACACGCTGCTGTGTGTTTTCTTTTGGATGATGTTTTGCAGATGAACTCTTTGTGGTTTAGGAGCCAAATTTGACTACAGATGATGTTGCCGACATCTCCTCCCGCTCTCAGACAGCCACAGCTTCTTCTCCCGCAGTCACTTTCTGTGAGTGTGGAGGCGTGACACCCGCTAACAGTAATAGACATTTCAAGTAAAAATTGATTGAAGATATTGGTTGCATTTGAAGCAGGACGTTTTACATCCATTCACAGAGATTATTTTAACCAGTCCCCTGCTCGAAAATGACATGCCCAAAATGAATAGAGTACATCTCTGCAACTACAAGGTCTATATGATAAAACTTGGTACCGTAATAAAACACAAAGTTACAGAGGTTTTAGTGGAGGCATGTTTTGGCGGAATTTTCCAAATTAGCATTTGGGTACAATTTTCTCAGGTAACATGTAAAATTCATTCATTTCACTTACATGTTTCTATAGGTAGGCATTCTATGATCTATGCCCATATATATGGGCTATCTATCTATCCATCCATGAAAATAGACGCTGTGTGCTCTGGTGCATATCGACATGCTAACATGAGCTAATGTCTCATAACTCGCATCAATATCTCGGGATCCCGTGGGTCAATTTGGACGGTTCGCCCCTCTATAGAAAGACCACGACCTCTACAAAACAGTGAGCTCCAGTAAATCCATGTAAATGCTACGATTCAACCACTAGATGGAGCTACAGACCGTGTGCTCAGGTGGAAGGCGGAGCGTAGGGTTACTGTAATTCAAGATATGACAACTAACGAACAGAAAACGGCTGGAATCATCTCAACATGACGAGGAGACAATGGAGAAGTCAGAACTAGTGTTTTCATGTGACCACACACACACAACTGTTGTTTACAAACAGCAAAGAAAACACGCTTTGTAGTCGCGAAGGTTCAAAGGAAAGTTTGTTGTT
>JAVQJD010022979.1:0-10264 GCA_036023655.1 Nannoperca australis
ATATATAATATCACACGATATGCTGTACTTTATGGAGCCAATGTGTCACATTTGTTGTATTCCCGGAACAAATGAGTCGTTAGTCTTTTCTTGAAAGTGGTCAGACAGGTTGATTGTCTGACGGATGTGGGGAGCTGATTCCACCACTGGGGGTCGAGGTAGGAGAAAAGTCTTAAAGTGTGAGCGGGCATCCCTGAGAGGGCGAACCGCCAGGCGGTTCTCAGAAGCAGACCATAGTTGGCGGACGGGGGTGTAAGGCTGGAGGATGGTCTGGATGTAGGTTGGTGCAGTCCTGTTCACGGCTTGGAAGGCCAGTACCAGGGTCTTGAATCTGATCCGATCCGATCTTTAGCATTGGGTGGGCCTGTATCCTGCCCTATACATTAGGCAGTGGACGTGGAATACTGGAGACAGGCCGCCAATGTAACATAGGCCTACGAGACATCAGACACTTGTATTCTCCCTCAATTTGGGATGAAACTACACTTGATGTAAATATTTTCTTATGCCAAAATCATGCTAAATTCAACAACAGCATATGACAATAAGAATCAGTATAGGCTGTACCAAGTGATGTACCATTTTAAAGTGCCATAGGCAAGTTTTAGCTTAGCTTGAATTAGAACATGAGCAGTATTCCACCACACACGTTTCTATTGTGTGGCGTTGCTGACAGACTATTATCACACCTCAGCACATTTGGAAGTGACCTGGGAGTCTCAGGCTCTCTCAGCGTGATTATTTAATGCACAGATGACTGTCCAGATGAATTGCACCATCCAGGTTAGATATAAACATGTTTTTGGTGTCTCCATGCCACCTGAGTTGTATGGTGTTGGAATGTGGAAGGAAATAAGATATATTGTATATGTATACTGTAAATGTGAGAGATGTTCAATCTGAAGATGCACATCTGTGGATATAGAGCTGTGCCTGGTGTGCAAATGTGCATCTTATGTTGTCTAGGATGGAGTTCAGTTCAGTTCACATCCTCCAGGGTGTCCTGGCTCTCCAACAGAGCCATGCCTTTTTCACCAGTTTGCTAATCCTGTCTGCATCCCTGCCCTTGATGTTTCCACCCCAGCAATCTACTGCAAAGATGAGTCCTGGCCAACACTGATTGGTTGTGTATTCCTGAAGTAGAATTTATGTGGAGGACTGCACCAGCTTGATGGTCATAGAAGTGAGTGACACAAATTCTACTTAATTCTCCTAATTTGGTTTGCAAATGTTATTTAAAATCATAATAAAACACATTAGCTGATCTTTTGTTGAATCCATACGGAATGATCTAATTGAAGTGGAGCTAAATGAGTGGTTTTAATGCACGTTGAAGTTCAAGCTGAACCTCTTGGGGCAGATAAGGTTGCACTTGCTTTGGCTCTACTCACCAAACATCTCCAAAAAAACCTCTAACCTCTTCACACCACTAACCGTCCTATCTCTTTCCATTAAGCCCACAGCCTGCTTTTATTGCACAAAGCTTGAGTGGCCTGAACAGGCATTAATAGAGAATATGAGTACAAGTGATTTTATAAACCCAATAAAATAAGGTTATTATTTTACCACAGACATTATGGAAGTTAATTTACCATGTGGCTAAAATCATACAGTGCTATCAACACAGTCAAAAGATATTTATAGCTTGCCACTTAATCAATTTTCTTGAGTTGTTACCCTCTAAATGCTGCTGCAGTGTGTGAGTCTTACTGTAGTCACACCAGGACTGAAATGCATCACAACACATTTTTATTAAGCGTACTCTTTTATAAAAAAGGAACATGACGTCAGATGGATTACATGTTATAAGTGTGGTCTATATTTTTATGCACATGCAGGTTCTTTTCTGTTTTATTACATTGTGCACATGCTGAAAAACTGGAAAAACTCAAATGACCTAACAAACTGCCAAGGCGCTTCAACCTCTCTGTGAAGGATGTTTAGAGGATAATTGTTTGCTGTGACCACCGCAAGCAAACAGAATACTTTAAAAGCAGAGCAGTAAATAATGTAGGCTTTCAAACCCAAAAGAAATGCCTCCTAATCTGTATTTTTAGCAGATGTAGCATTTATATCAGCATGAATAGCTTAGTTGGAATTAGATTACCTTAAAATGTTTCTCTAGAATTAAAGCTTGATTACTTTTGGTGTGCGGCACTCTGGATAAGAGTTTCATGTATCATAGGGAGATAACCACCATTTAAGAAATAATTAGATCTACTTTCAGAATGATTGCTCACATGAAAAAGGAACATTATGTATAAGCAGAGGAGGGGCCAGAGGTGAGACGCAAAAAATCCCAACCAACCACTGCTACTATGTAGGAGGGGTTGGGGGATTTTAAATGTCTGTGTCCAAGGGTCCATTATCTCATAATCTGTCCATGGCTGTAGGCTACTTGGAGTCTCAAATAGCAGCTATTTATTGCTATTATTTAATATTAGAATATTATATTATATTATATATACGTTTTTTAGCTGACATGCCTTTATTACACTGAATAAATATTAAACTACTTTTTAATAAAGTATTAAAAACTATTAATAATAATGTACAGTTTATTATTGCCAAGAACCAGAGCTTTAATCTTGAGTTTTAACACACTATAACTAATTTTCCCTCCTTTGAATTTTTTGTTGTGAGTTACCCTGATCTTGACGGCCCCTCAGAGGTCAAACAAGGTGCAATTACAGGCGTGTCAATTATAATTAAGTGGCATACCCTAATGCAACTTTAAGGTGTCAAGAATCACCAGGATTTTGTGCTTTTGCCACTTCCTGCTCAGACCATAACATGTAAAGTGCTCTTGTGTTCTGTATTATTTCTTATACCTGCCTGCCAAGTGAAGCAGTATGAACAATTTGACTGTAACATGAAACCCTCAAGCACAAAAAACTATGTGAAGCCCACTACATTTTACATGCTAACTATATACAAATAAATGAGTATGTGCACTGATGGGGATTGTCTATAAATGTTAGGGCTGGTGGGTGTTCCCTTGTTCTAGCAAAACGCCGTCTGTGGTTTGTGGCTCATTACTTAATATCATTAAACATTTTCTTTCTTTGGACAGCGGATCCTCTTGTACCAGAAAAATAAGGAAACCAAATGTGTTATCTCCTCCAAAGCAAACTTAAGGTGCTATTTATTGTATATGCTTGGGGTGATGCTGCACCTCCCACACAAGGACATCCGTTTCCTTATTTGGGGAACTTTTGTGACAGATCTGCTCTGCATGGTCTTCCCTATAAAGACATTGCCAGAACACTGAGATGCAGGGACATTTTGATGGGTATTGTATTTGCTGCTAATCTTGTGCACCCACACTGTGCACAGCCAGCTGAGTTTTGCACCAATATGAGTGTCCTACATGTTGGCATTAACAACATTTTTACATGGAACAGGTGTGTGACATTGTAAATTGTCAGGACCATAAAGGAGCTCTTACCACTGTACTCATAATACTTTTACCATTTATTTCTGCCTATAATACATACAGAAGACTAATCTTGATGTTTAAAATGTATCTTTTCATGAATGCATTTAGCCCTGCAAACTGCTATAACACACTTGCGACGAAAATAGTGGTGGATGTGGAACTAAAATGAATTACCCTAAAGCTCTACTGTGTTGCAAAATAGGAATAAGCAATATTGCTAAACCAACTCCTATTACATCTTTTGTAAAGGCATTTTGGTGGGTTTCCTACAAAATGACAATGTTATAATTCATACTTCAGGATTTTGCTGCTAATATATGACAGTTTAAAAGCAGAATACTCAATTTTAATTCCGCAAAACTTCACAAGACACCAGGAAATGGTGCAGCCGTGTGAGTGCCCTTGCTGGCAGTAACAAAAAATACCATAGAATGAGTTAGCAACCTCCACATGGTAGTTTTGACGGTACAATTTAGCAGTCATACAAGATTGTAGAACTGTAAGCTTTCTCACACCTGACAAGTGCTGCTTTGTTTTCTCTTTTTTATTTGAAAGTGACCATTTCATGCAAAAAGCATTGCTTAAATTAGTAATTTAGCTCATACGTGTTAAAAATGAAATTAAAGCTGAATTATTTAAATGTTTTGAGCTGCTAAATGCTCTACTATGTTCACCAGCTAGTCACTAACTTTGTCTGTGTGCTGATATGTGTTGGGCTGGGTTTCAGCGGCTGGGTTTTAGCAGCTGCCTGCTACTGCTGGAAACAGGGCTGATGACAGCAGTGAGAGCAAACCAAAACAATGAGCTGAAAGATGCTAAAAGGGTCCACATTGCTGAAGGGTATTACAGAGTTGGGTGATCATTTTCCGTGAGTTTGGCACTATTGTACACGCAAGCCCCATACATCAAACATAGTCATTTGATCCATTGTTAACATAAAAGTAATCATTAGTTCAGATTTAGACTTTACTTCACTGACAACCAAATGTACCCCTAGAAAGTGTGAACACACACGTTACAGTATCAAAGGGATGCAGAGCAGTGTGAGCTGTGTTTCTTTAAGGGGAAATCATTCACTGTGGCAAGTCTCTACATATCACAGCTGGACAACAGTGCTCTACCCGTGTGTAATGTCTGTCCCTGATGTACCCGCAGACGTCACCAAGGTAGCAAGTGAAACAGCAGTTGGATGCCCTCTCAAGCTGATTGAGTAAAGCTCATTATCTTCAGCCGTCACAATGAATCCATTTCATCAGCACAGCAGCTCTTTATATCAACTGTCGCAACTCATCTCATCCAATTGAATTTCACCCAGGCCCTTTTTATCGCTGACAACCTTGATGTCGCCGCAGTCTCTTTTAAGCAGATTAACTTAACATTCCCATGAAACCTGTTATATCGTCCCTGCTGTGGCCATTGTTGATTGACTGTATGGAATAAATAACACCAGCAACCTAAGGAACATGACCTTTGAATGGTCAAGTTCCAATATTAAAGGCATAAATTAAACTAGCAGAGAAACGGTAAGCACATACAACTATAGAAGTGATTTTTTACATCCTCTGGTATACAATATACCAGAGGATGATTCTTGCATAGTCCTTTTACCCTTAAAGTGACATCCATCCATGTTTTGTTGCTAACTGTCTATAGGTCAAGGTAATGGCAGCTCCATCTCTTTCAGGGGGTCTAAGTGGTGTTTATCAGGGGTCTCCTTACTCTTTGATATGCCCAGAATATCTCCACACTACAGCATCCAGGAGGCATCTTAATCAGATACCCACGCCACCTGAATGTGTGCTTTTCAATGCAAAAGAACAGCTCTACTCTGCTGGTTAAGCTCCTCCCACATACCTACCGTCAGAACATGACATCTAGAAAAGCATTGCATTTTAGCAGCTGATGTTTCCTTGTGGTCAGTACCCAAATGTTGCTACCATTTGGTGAGAGTGAGAATGTACAGTAAATTGGCAGTTCAACTTCAACCATGTGGTTCATCTTCAACACCTACATAGCTGCAGTGACTGTTCCCATCTGCCTGCCTGCCTCGTACTCCATCTTGCTCTGATTCCCACACAAAACCCTGAGATACTTAAACTGCACGTCCACAACTGGGAAACAACTTACTCCCAATGTAGTTCCTGGGGGGCAATTGTTGTTATGGCCTCATATTTAAAGTGCTGACTCTCCAGCCAACTGCTTTACATTTGGCAGTAAACTCCTCCAATATATGTTAAGTAAAATGTTAATGAAGCCAGAACTACACCCTCTGCATACCAAGTAGATCTTCACTTTAAAATGTGTTCATAAACCGCCCCCCCCAAAAAATTTAAAACTTAGCATTGTTTTGTAGACACAGACTATGCTCATTACAGAAAGTGCAAGCACAGCTCTTGGTCTCATTAGGGACCAAACCTATTCCCAGTGGTAGCCACAATTGAAATCCAGTACAGAGTAAAGGCCCGGTCACACCAGAAAATGTTTCCACTGTTTCTCCACGTTCTCAAAAAATAGTTGGTACTTGGGTCTTGGTGAACTAGCTAACACACTAGCAAGCCCAGAATGTGTCAGTCACAGATAGTTCTTCAAGCCTTTGTTTTCTCTGTACTGAGTAATTTTACTTCGTTCTAGCTTGTGAACTGTCAGCTAGAAATAATTTACTTTCCCATTAGCTTGGTCACTAACAGAAAAATTAATAGTCTATTTGCACCGTGGACTCTTGTCTCATACAGTAACTGTCTGCAGAGCAGTTTGAAATCTGATAGTAATGGCTTATATTAAAGTAGATGGTGTAACACATCTAATAAGCTATTATAACTTCCTTTGGTTTGAACTCCCTGGCTCTGTGTTCCCTTGATGTTCTACATTGTCAAACTGGCTTGCTATAAGCCAACAGGCCAAACTCGCAAGCCAAAGTTTTATTCGACTTGATGGATGTCGCTGCCAGCAAATCAACTAAAACTAACTGATTTAGCCGAGAAATTTCGCAGTTAAACCTCGTTTCAAGTGCACTCTGACTATGAACATATACAGGTACCAGGACAAACTCCTGTCCTATTTTACTTCTTAGAGTACTGTTGACTTTTTGGGGATTAGATCTGTAAGGGCATTAAAGCCGTTTTATTAATATTTTATGAACTTTAGCACCTGAACATTAAGGAGATAGCACACATTTGATTTGTGTTACTGAAAATAGATATTCATATGGATGAATGGTGTCCTTGACCACAGAGACCACTAAGCTAAACGGCTGTTTTCATAGCATAGCATAAACACAAATATTAATCCATGGACGAGTGTCACCAAAACCAAATACAGACAGTGTTGCTCTTGATCAATCCCTTGAGCTTCACAGTCTGCAATAAAGGTTGTTGTCTTTGCCTATCACTTTTCTCACAGTGACATTGTCCTTATAGGAATGTACTGGGAACCTGTCTGTGCTGCCTGTCAAGACATTTGACAAACTGAATCCAAGATCCATTTATACTTTGATATAGACATACCCCTGCAGTGCTCAGAATGATGCAGAGGTAGCTCCGGTATCCATAAAATGTATGCATTATCATTATGGGCAGGAAGAAAAAAAAAAAACCTGCACTCAGACTTTATTCCATACATTATTTATGTTAAATAGCAACCATCTACCTGGAGGTTCAAAGAAAGCAAATTGTGTTAAGATTATGACTATTTGTAAAGACACATCTAACTAATCACCTTGTGCCTAGCTCAGCAATTAAATAGCTTATATTTGGGACATCATTTGACAACAATAAAGCACAAATGTTTTTTCACCATTGCATGGCATCATACAATAATTTTTCATAAAACAAGTTTTATAAATATATTTCCTCTTGTCCAGAAAACATAGCCCAGTATGTAGTTTATTTTATTTTTTTTCTTCTTCACGTACCAAAAGCTTAAAGCCTGTTTATCACAGTAGAACTGAGGCCAGGACTTAAAAAATACAGATGAGAGACCAGAAGGATCGAAGGCAACCAGGTACTTTTATTAACTAAGGTAAACAAGCCAACAGGAATCAGCCAACAAAAAAACTCTTCCAACAGAAAGTAAGCCAAAACAACACAAAATAAAGGAGCAGAAAACTACTACACAGGAAACGCAAAACTTACTGGTACACTTAACAGGCAGGCAAGACAAACTGGCAAACAGACACGGGAGACCAGAGACTAAATATACAGGGAGGGAGGCACTTAACGACACACAGGTGAGGGAAATAACGAGACACAGGTGAGGTACACAAGGAAAACAGGCTCAGGAGGAAGCACACCCAGGGGAGGGGCCAGCCGAGGCATGACAATGTTGCCTGAAAGCAGTGTAATTTCTTTCTTCGCTCTCCCTACCTCTAGTAGTCAGATGCACTGCATCCAACCGAGACTGGAAGCATTCGGAGAGAATGAACAGCAGCCTAGGATTCCTTGATAACTGTGGTACAAATGCCCCTGCTGGGCTTGCTAATGAGTTTAATGTGAGTGCTCAGCCATTTTCTCCCTCCATCCACATATTAATTTCATGCAAATGGCAAATGGATATTTGCCATGGAAGCCCCTGTGAATAACAACACAACATGCTTTCTACAATTCCAATTTGCTGTTATCACATGGAAACATCCGGAGTGTGTTTATTGGCTCTCCATATGTCACCTGGCATGCAGTGCTGTATACCCAGGATGCATACGTTAAAGATGGTCTTTAGCTTTTCTGCCAGCGGACAAAATTCAGACCTGTGCCAATGATGTTTAGACAGACAGTCAGGTTTCATTTCTGTTAGAGTTAAGGAGGTCTCAAACTGGCTAAATCCAGATTGCTACCGGTCCACACGGGGCTGAATGACCCTTCGTGAGCTAATAATCACCAGGTAATTAATGCCTCTTAAAGAGGTTAGCAGCTCTATTTGAATCAATCCCATTTTTTATCAGCATAGATGTGTCTCTATCTCTCTTGTAAAGCCTCTGAGCGATAGAAAGGCCTTGGCTCTTGAGGGCAAGATCAATAGCCCAGGAAAGCCATTGGATTTCTCTAAGCCTCGGTGTTGTGCTGGGCTTTTGATTGGTTTGTTTTATGGGTTTAGCTGGATGAGGGGCTGTAAACTAGAAGCTTCAAGCTGCTAAATATTACAGGGAAAGGCAGAAATGAAGCCTTAAAACTCCAGAGTGCAGATTCAGCTGTGGATGGCAGGTGTCCACTCAGCACACTGGGGGGTTAACAGTACCATTTGCGGATGGGAGAAATGGTCGCAATCAGCAACAACCTAGAGGAAACTATATCCATGAAAACCCATGCTACTGATTGCAAAGGAATGTTTACCACACCCACACGAGTCACTACAATGACGGCTTAGGCATAAAAATATCACTACCCTTGTGGAGTTTTTTTCCTTTAGATGAAATGAGGGTGAGAATGACTGTGGTCGTGAATCCATTTACTGATGTGAGGAGATTGTCTCTGTCTATCTGTTTCTTACGGTGGCCCTGAAGTGCAGAACACAAACGCAAATCGGAAAACGCAACACATTAACGAAAACACAACACATTAACGAAAACACAACACATTAACAAAAACACAACACATTAAGAGAAAACACAACACATTAACGAAAACACAACACATTAACAAAAACACAACACATTAAGAGAAAACACAACACATTAACGAAAACACAACACGTTAAGAGAAAACGGAAAGGGTAGGTAAAGCACCCGCTTAGCGTACGAGAGGTACCGTGTTCGACTCCCGCATCCTCCAATGTTTTTTGTGTTCAACAGCTTACGGAGCATTACCGCCACCTGTAAAGAGACAGACAGCGCGTCCAATCAGCAACGACCATAAGAACCCTCCCTTTCCATTTTCTTTTAATGTGTTGTGTTGTTTTTTTTTGTGAAAGGGTGGTTTCTTTTGGTCGTAACGGATAGTTGCTGATTGGACGCGCTGTCCGTAAAGAGACAGACAGCGCGTCCAATCAGAAGGTGGAGGTAATGCACTATAAGCTGTTTCTCAACCGTCATTAAACGAACGAAGAAGAAGAAGAAGAAGCAGCATAAGCAGAAGACCTAGTCACACTAAAGAAAACTACAGGGCCATTTGCCGCGGTACACAAGTAGACCAGTGTAACTTACCAACAATTTGTAGAGCTATAACAATTTGCGACTACTTTCATTTTACTGTATATTTATTTACAAATACATTTGTGACTTTAATCCAAGCTAATACTTGATCACATATACACTGTTACATATCTTTATTCAAATCTGATTTGATGAAAGTGCCAATATGTTAAGGAAACTGTGACACTGTAGAAGGTGACTTTCTTAATTTGAACTGTCTTCACTATCTTAACTTCATCATCAACTGTGACGACAGTTATGTCTGAAAGTGCTGTCCTGTGGAAACCATGTATCTCTAAAAACACCCTTTCACAAGCTAATAATAATAAAACTGCCTTGTTACAATCATTCTGACATATTTTTCCTTAATTAAATTAAGACAAATCTTATCTGAAAACTTTAAACCACCAAATTTACTAGACAGGGACAGAGCTTCTCACAACTATGATATTCAATTCAAATTCAAATTCAATTCAATTCAATTCAAAAAACTTTATTTGTCCCCAGGAGGCAATTAAAGTAGGCTTCATGGGGCAGTTCCACATAAAACAGCATAGAAAAACATAGAGTGCAAATAAATAAATAAATACAGTTTTAAAGGTGCAAATGGTGTGAAAATATGTCAGGGAGGTAGAAAGATGTGCAAAAGGCAGTATGAATATACATTTCATGAGTTTTACCGTAGAGAGGGAGAAAAGGAGAGG
>JAVQJD010022982.1:0-21908 GCA_036023655.1 Nannoperca australis
TAAGACTGATCGAGTTATAAGTTGCTTGAATTACTATTTATTCCCTCAGGAAGGAGGGTGGTGCCCCTACGAGACGATATCTGAACATTAATAAATGTAGAAGTATTTATACGCTACAATCATGACGTCATACCCCTTTTTATAGCATCAAATAATTAATTAAAACCAAACATTTCAGAAAAACGAACACTTGAACAAACATCCGTGTGACAAGAACTACATAAAATGACAGATACCATCTTTGGGAAAAATTAATTTGACGTGTTTTTTGGGGGAGCTGTCATGTCGTCCATATTTACTTATAGTGGTAGGGATACATTGTAATGCTGGACATCTTGTGGTCTATGTCTCTATAGCAGGGAATCTGTTGATATGTGAAATATATTTATGTATATTTATTCTATTCTATTTCCTTATTAAAATGATGGCATGCAAAATCTGTCAAAATGTTCTAGACAGTGCTATCTGCTAGACTGGACCAGTGGAGCTGGAAATTGCTTATATGAAACCTACTTTATACTTTATGTGGAACAGCACAGCTAAAAGTCTCTTCCTTTTATAACGATAAACTATAATTATTGATTGCACTAGAAAAACAGCCTCCCTTGGTCTTGATTGGCGACTCAGCCCAGTGTGATTTTTTTAGGGATCTGTCCTCTGCACCCTTTTTACATGTCACTTACTTGTATCAGATGGAGGCGGGATGAGGAGGAAGCTTTTGTTGAATGAGTGTGTTTTGCGTGGCTGGGACGGTGCTCATTGGGAAAGATGAAACAAAATAGATTGCTTTTTTCACTTTTACAAATGCTCAAAAAATCTAATCCAATCCATTTGCCAATTTCAAACATTTAATATTAAACTTCCTGACTCTGAGTTAAGCTCTATGGCTGGTGGGGAGGCACCACACATGTGCCCTCCAGCCAATGAGTTTCAAGGTTCAAGTAACAAATCATCAAGCAGCCTGTACCCACCAGCCTGATGTTGTGGTATTTTGTTCAGTTTAGTATGGGCTTCAAACACATTATGACCAGCACTTGAGTTCTAAGTGAGAATCTCCCATCCTTGCCCCTAAAAATTGCTTCTCAGTGAAGGATGGGTCCAGAGAAAAGTGCTCTTTCTTCTCTGAGCATTTCCAGTCTCTCAAACCCACAACTTGCTGGCCTGATAAGTAAACTGCAAACATGTACACACATATATATATATATATATATGTGTCACCAGCTGACCCCTGATATGAAGTGTCTTTTCAGTTAGGACTAATATTAACAGCGCTCAGGAAATTATACTTCACTTACTTTTAGAGGTTATTTGTATTTTGTGGGAATCTGAAGCCTTTTCTTCCAGCTTATATTCATCTTTTCGTTGGGTTTTGAAGATGACAGACAGAGTTTACATCATTTTTTATAATAGGTGACCCCTGCTTATCCTCACATGTCCTCCCTGTGAGGAAATTACACTTAAACCAAGGTGGAGACTTATTTTGAAAAGAAGTGATCTGCACTACTCTTTTTCACTAATCTGACTGCGACATGCTATGCCCTACACAACTTCTGTGAAGAAAAATGGACTGAGATGGTAGTGCTGTTGGGTCATTATATAGTTATGTATTTCTTGGGCAAGTTACTTGTTGACCATTTTGGGATATGACGTTTGGACAAACTTTTCTTTCCCTTGGTGGCCGACAGCATGCATTTTTGTTACCAAAAATTACCTCTAAATGTAAAATAAATAGTTCTTTGTTATCTTTTGTCTTCTTCTTCTTCCTAACCAAACTGAGTTAAGAAGTAGAATACTGAGAAAAACATGGAGACTGACCTGAGAGTGATAGGCCTAATCAGCACTATATGAACTCATCAAGGAATGTTTTCTATGGAGAAGTCCGGCACTCCAGCTTTAAGGACAAATTCCCCCATAATGAGTTGTTATTCTTTTCTCATTTCTTTTACATTTCCACCCAGTCAGTATTATATGTGACTGATTTATATGCTAGCATCAAATATTATTTAAGATGACATCTAGAAAAACATTTTCTAATCCATTCTGATGGCTTCCTCCTCCAGCTGATCATGGAGCTGGATTGTATCCCAGCATGCTTTGTACGGCAGGACAGCTACACCCTGGACATGTTGCCGGACTATCACTAGGCGTAGCACATGAATACATAAATAGGAACCCACATATACTCAACCTCAGCCAGCCGTTGAATTGGACCTTGCTGTGAGGCGACATTGGCAAACCTCTGAGCCACTCTGGGATCATTCACTCCTGTTTAATTCCAAAGACACTGACAACAACTCCACAAACTCATCAGCAAAAGTAACACAGCAGCAAGTAATAATTCCACTCCCTGTTTTTCATTACTGTAATCATCCGGCGACACTGCAAGAGCTGAGATAAGATTGAAAGAGGGCATCTCACTTCCAATTTCTGCTTCGGTTTCATCTCCAAGATGAAAACTTTAAGTGACTTTGTGGTTTGCTTTGTAGGACACGTGTTATGTCAATCATGCCTGACTCAAGCTGACCCTTCAACCAGGTTTAGTTAATAACATTGCCGTACATCTTTGCCTTCTTCTTTACTGAGAAACTTTATGAAAATATGTGGTATTCAGTTGCAAACATTCATTTAAAATGGCAAAGATAAGATGAAAATATCCAAAATCTGAAATAGGTTTTATCCTATTTTGATTGTGCTATTTCTCATAATCAGTGGTAATCAATGACTGATAGTTAGGCTGATATAGACTCAGCCAATGTGTACATCTGGACTGTAACTTGGAGGCTGACGTAACCTCCTGTTGACACAAACAGTGGAGTGGTAGCAGAGGGTGTGTGTGTGTGTGTGTGTGTGTGTGTGTGTGTGTGTGAGATAGAGAGAGAGAAAGTGAAAGAGTGCCAAATCAGACTTTGGCACTGACATTAATCCTGGCCAATTTATCAGTGGCTGCACTGCTGAGGTTAATAATCAGCTAACCGCCACAACCAGCCACTGCCACAAATACTCCAGAGTGCATCTAGACACAGGGCAAGAGGGGGTGGGATATATATATATACACATATATATATACACACATATATATATATATACACAAACACACACATACAGTGGTTTTATGAGTGCTTTTTTGATGAAAGTGAGCAAAAACCTAAACCTCAGTAGAGCGGATGGGGAATAGCGGGTGGGTGATAATTCTGTGGGTTGGTTACTCACCTTCCACTTTACACATGTGTAATGTTTTAACTTTAACGTTTGATCTATTTTTTATATAAAATATGAATTAGTTGCTGCTTTAAACGTTTGGACACTGCTTTAGGGATACTGTATTTAATCAATGCCAGGGCACAAAGACAGAGAGACAGCAGAGGGACAAAGAGTGAAATGGCAGTTTACAGTAGACGGACCCCCATGCGGCCCCTGCCTGACACAATTAAAAGCATAATTCTGCCAAGACCCTCTCATGCATGGTCTGCCAGCCCTGCCTTGTCAGCTCAGCCTGGCCAAAATTAAATTAGCACTTATCAACAGTGACAGGGAGCATCGCTCTGACTGGCATACATAACCCTGCTCTATGGACTGGACACAGACTCACAGGCACACTCACAGGAGAGACTCAGCAAGACGAAAGCAGGGCCACACACACACACACACACATACATACACACACACACACACAGTAAATCAGTGTTGTCTAAAGCACCTCAGTCTGTGTCTTTCACTCATTACAACAATCGTTCTTGTAGCTTAAACCCAAAATAGGTCTTCCAAAACTATCCATGTGACCATCCACCGCTACACTGGTTCAGATGGCCCTTTCCTCATGTGCCACCTCTAGTCTTAAGGTTTGGCTTAGGCAACTAACTGGTCTGGGTTAAGGAACCTTGTGATGATTGTTGGTACATGACAGGATATGAACTTTGAACTGTGGGGTCACACATCACACTAACTCTGCCTTCGCTTCCAAGAGAGAGAGAACAGTCATTAGTCACACAACCAAAAGAAGACACCTGTCAGGTAAATGGAAACATACAGTAGATCTAACAACAGTATAACGGCTAATTATTAGTATTAATTATTAATGTATATGTTCAGCACTGTTTTTACCACAGAATTTCACAGCAAAACCTGAGTAACCCTGTCCTCTAGACAGAAACTCTTAAAAACCTGTGATGTCGCCTTGTTCTCCGAGCCCCAAAAGAACAAGGCGACATCCATATATATATATATATACACAGACACACAGATAGATACATAAATTCGTTTCATTCTTCCTGATTGCCACAAACTGGCCTTCATCCAGAACTCACAGAACCACAGTTCGGAGCATTGAGACACACTCAGTTAGAGACTAGCTGGTGACCATAGTGGAGCATTTAGCTGCTAAAGAACCAGATATTTCCCTGAGGAGCTGATGGAGACCAAAAACAGAGCTAACAGGGGTGTGGCAAGTGTTCACTAAAAAAATTCTCCATAACAGCTTCACACAATGACCTAACTTCACCATTACAAACAATACATCCTCTCCAGCTCAAGTCAAAAACTCCATGCCACGTTTAAAATATGATTGGACATGTTTTATCTGAAATTTTAACCAAAAAAACATTAAATTGCTAAATAATAATTTTTCTTGGAACTAAAACTGCAGCATCGACAATTCATCAAACGATTAGTTTTACAATGACACTGAAACAGCGACAGGAGGAGGCTGCTGCTCTGAATGATCCTGATTTGTAGTGTATTTTCAGCAGCACTGATCATTGAATCCTCTCATACATGCTGTGATGTAGTTGATGTATATTTGAAGGAAACAGCTTGTCTTTCACATAGGTGGCAGCTAAAGGAAGCAGTAAGCGGCTGTATGTTTTTTCATCATGTTTGCTGATGAGTGAATGTGCAGTGGCTGGCTGAAGTAAAGTGTTTTCTTTGTTCCTTCATTCTGCAGAATGATTATGCCAGTCAGCAAGTCACTTTATAATAACCAACTATATCTTAGCTACTTGAGGTGCTAATTGCTATTTTCACCACAAGGTCAATTATCCGTGTCATAGAGAGCTCTCAGGATGAAATGACCACAGCCCTCAGCAACTGAAGTGCATTTGTGGTCACATGATGCATTTTAACAAGGTTAAAGTACATAACGTGCTCCTAGCTTCATATTCAATCAGAGCTGAACCTGCCAGTTAAGCAAAATGGTCCTGAAATGGGCTTAAACAAAAACACGAGGGTGGATAATGATCTTAATTGCTGCGGAGTGGTTTGATACTGTCTGCGTGGGAACAAAAACCCATTAGCTCAATCATTTCACCACAGTGTTGCAGGGCACTTGCGTGGTGGAGATAATTGATTTGAACAGATATGGAGTAGTTAATTGGCTGGTTGACAGTGTTTTGGGAAATTTGACAAGAAGTGGGTTTTTAAATCGGGAGAATAAGAAAGGTTTCTCAGCAGGACCGAGGGATTTAGTGTGATGTGGAGCTGTGTGTGCAATATGTGGATTATGGCATGTCCCCCATTTGACTACATTTTATTTTACTATCATCTCCTCAAATGTATTTCCTTACTCTTTCTCTCTTCTCCCTTCCTAACCGTTTACTCTTATTTAGACATTGACTCTTTAATATTACATCTTTATCTTTGAGATTTTTTTCTCAATCAGCTTTTTACCATAAGCTAACTTCCACGTTTGGTTGCTTCACATTAGAGGTATCTGCATTTCTTTATTTTTTTCTCTGTGCTCTTCTCACTGGTTTGAAGTGGGCGGGGCTCATTTGGAAATCTGTGATGTCATGTACCTCCGTGCAACAATCATCACTTAACAGTTGTAGAAGTTGTTTTGCCATTGTTGATCAAATTCTCCTTCTGAGGACTTTTGAAGCACTCGCAGGTCTGGAGCTCTGGGCCACTTAGTGCATTTTGTCATTAGTTAAGAATGAATAAGAAGTAAACACTACATGTCTGTTGTTTCATAATAATTTCATAATGAAAGAACCATGTAATTTGGTACTAATTATTAGGAAAACAAAAAAGAATTGCATGTGTTCCTTTGTGGAACCGAAGCAGTTGGACCTTGAGTTTTTGCTCAAACTACAATATCCAACATCAAAAATGCAGTCTCACAGTCAACAAATACACAATTCTACATGTGAAACAACAGTTGTGTTATGACTGTGGTGTGTTCTGTAGGACCATCACTTATAATAAGAAAACAGGTTTTTAGGGCCTTTATTATTTTCTTAGATTTTAGAAAACTGACTGAAAACACTCTAAGCAAAGCAAAGACAGCATTCCTGACAACTGGCATTAATCAACAGTGGAAGAAGAGGGGAATGAACATGCTGAAAAAAAGAGATGTACCGTGGCAGCCCAATCAGGCTGATGCTCTTTCTTTTCTTTTAGAAGAGGTTTTTAATCTAGGGGTATTTCTGCAATTTCAGCATAAATAGCTTCAAATGTTTTATTTCTCATTTTACTGAAATTAAGAAATTAATGGATTGATCACTGTTTTCCCATGATCCACATACTCTCTACCTCACTTTATATAGCTGAATGAAACCTCCTGCACAGGCTGAAACGTGGAGTGGGCAGGAGGATAACGGGAGGACGACTGGAAGCTTGACATACCATAGAGTAGATTTAACAGGCAGAGGAGAAGCACACAGTCAAGTCAGGTGATATATTGCTATAACTCCTCACGCTGCATATCTGCTGAGTGTGTGTGGGAAGAGTGAAGCTGCGTGAGCATGCATTATTTGACATCCCAGCTGACAAAAGGGTTATAGCCCACTTTCTTTTCAAATCTATTCAATATTGAACCCCACAAGCAATAATAAAGGGATGTTTGTAGATAAATTCACTGTGAAATAAAAGCAGACATGGATATTCTGTGCTCTTTGGAAGGACACTATGCACAACCAGAAGATGGACCCATTTAAACATCCAGCCGCCCCATTACCAGACACTAACTACATGTACCTCTCTGTATGTATTTATCAGTTATTTGGTGCGATATTCAAACTGAAGTGGCAAAATTGTGTCGATGGGGTCGTTACTAATCTAATATGTTGGCTTCCCGTCCACATTAAGGTGGCATTTGGTGTCAAACCTGAAAAGTGAGCTTTTCAGTGCTCTCCAGATTGGATACATCTGAAAATGCTAGCCCCATGTTTTATTGTGGATGGGATATTTTGCAAATTTGGAGTAAATAAATTATGCTACTACATGGTTAGGGGCAGTGTAATAACACACTTAAGAAGACGATTTATTGATGCTTCTAATGCTCGGGCTGCTCTGGCTGTGTAATAGTATATAGTATATAGTATATAGTATATAGTATAGTAATAGACTTTATAGAAAGATGGACGACATGACAACTCTTCAAAAGTGAAGCCAAAACATCTCAATCACCCTCTGGTGGCTGACTGCAATATAGGTCACAACAAAAGTATGTCAAATACACAAAAGATGTCTTACAAAAGATGGTTTTTGTCATTTTAGGTAGTTCTTATCACGCTGAAGTTTGTTCAAGTGTTAGTTTTTCTGATCCGTTTGGTTTTAATGGTTTTTTTGATGCTATAAAAACGGGGTGTCACGTCACCAGCGCACCAAATGACGTCACCAGAACAAGATGGCAGCTCCTTTATCTTTTTGATATTTTGGCTTTATTTTGTACAGTAGGAGGAAGTGGAGACACAGCGTCCATCTTTATATACAGTCTATGGTGGAACCAGCAGCAACAGCTCCAGTCCTCTGTCAGTATCTACAATTTAATTCAATTCAATTCAGTTTTATTTATATAGCACCATATCAAAACAAAGTTATCTCTGGGCACTTTTCGTATAGAGCAGACTCTTTATAACCACACACTGCTTTGTAGTGTTGGAAGAAAACACACATGAAGCGTAGAAAAATGTGCCTCAGGTTATGTACGTACATTGACGTACGTCCATTCTTCTGTATTGATTGAAACAGAAGCGTATCTGTTTCATGAGACGTGCATAAGATTGATAATAGAAATACACATCTGGCTGTTTGATGCAGACAGCCTGTAACTCTCTCTTTATGGGGGATTACACGGTACAGGTATTGTCATTAACATATTTTCAGGTTACAGCTGCACTAGTAAATATTTGCCTATTAACAATGGATCATATGATTATGTGTAATAGGAGAACTTCAAGCTTCTGATCCAGCTCATCAGGTCTTTTCAAGCTCACTGTTTTGGTTCCCTCTCACAGCTCTCATCAGGGTTGTTTACAACTATTTACAGTGAAGATATCTTTGATGAATGTATGCTAACTGTTCAGCACCAACCAGCAGACACAGTTAGAGACTAGCTGGTGACCATAATGGAGCATTTAGCAGCTCCAGAGCCAGATAGTTCCCTCAGGAGTTGGTGGAGACCAAATGTTGGAGCGTGAATATTGGACCAGACACACGACTATCACTGAATACAAATGTTGCTCCATGTCTGATGGATGTGTAAACAGGGAAGTGTTTGCTAACACTATAACTACTTTAAGATGTCAATGTTGCCAAAAGACAAAAATGAATGAATTTTGTGTTATGCACAATCTCATTGTTCCACGTTTGCTCCTATTGTTTGAGCGTTTCACTGTGAGATCAGTGAATAGTTGTAATAATGAACTAAAAGAACGTAGTAATATATGCAATGTTCAAAAACATTACATTTAAAAGATACAAACGATGTGAGTTTGTCTTTGTTCAGTTTATTTTTCCCTGTTTTAGGCGGTTATGATTTTTAATTATAATAGTTATTTTTTTAGTTTGTTTTGTTTCACTGATATGTGGGTAATGATTTGATAAGTATAAAGGGTATAAGTAAGGATAGGCACAATAAGCTTGGGCTTCAGCCTACACCTTTTCTTTGGGTCATAGAATATTATATTTAATGTTAGTTTTTTTTAGTTAACCAGTTTCATAACTGTATGCTTAACGTCTTGTTTGAGTGTATAATAGACAGAAGGAAAGAGAAAATAAACTGAACTGAAGATCAAATGAAGCAGACCCCGCCTTGAGTTCCATGAAAATGTGACTCAATTGAAGAAAATTCTTGCATTGAAAAAGAGATGCATTATCTCCCTCCATGTCTAATCGACAACATATCGAATGGCTTTAATGGAGCTATTTTCACCTGTCCCTCATTTCCTGTGAGTGACATCGATAATTACAACATTAATCCATGCCAAACCGCTACCAGCAGCATTTTGATCGTTACCTAATACACTTAATACAATTTAAAGGCCGCTGCTTTACACAAGTGCTCTAATTACAGGGGGATTCTGATGGGTGGTGACAGGAAAGAGAGGATATTTCATTTCCGACCACAAATGGCTCACATTCACAGGCAGATCAGTCAGGAAAGGATGGGCGGTTAGGGATGAGAGACCAAAGAGATAGAGGAAGAGGCTGAGACATGAAAAATAGTGGAGGCTGGAGATTTCAGCGCACCAATCCAAGGTGGGGAGAAGCCCCAGGAGTAGGAATGGAACTGACCAAGCATTCAGAAAACCATCACTTTAATAGAAAAACTAAAGACGTCTCCCACTGACAAGCTGGCACCTGTGAGGAGATATGTGACCTGCGAGTGTAAAGACATAATAAGAGGCCCCTCAATCCTTATGATGTGTCTTAAAAATAGAGCTCCTTATTACTGTACAGTACAAGAGGAGGATGACTAATACCACTATTATTTCTGTTGCACTCTGCTCTCGTTGACTCGATTCCAGCAGTCTGTCTCTGCCACAAAAAAAATAGCTTACAGCTAGCTACCAAACTGAGCGATGATGAAATACCTGCTACATGAGCCGTGCAGGCAGGAACACATGTCAAACACTCCTTTAGATCAAGACATAAGCTTCCATGCTGGGAGAAATCGCGTTTTTCCAGCCACAAATTCTCTCTTTTCAATAAGCAGGGAATCTGGTGTGTCAGTGTGTTTATATCTGTCCGGGGACTCATGTGCATACTTGGGTTGAATATTGGGACTATTGGGAAGTCCCAATATATAGTTTCTGGGAATTCTTGTCAAAATGTCCTTCCTGTTTCCAACACAAATACAAGCAGAAACAAAGGCATTGTGTTTGGGGCAGAGCTGTAAAGATGACAATGTTGGAGAGAGAAATTATCTCTCAGTCCAGCCTTGATATGAAATGTTGTACAGACATTGGTGGTCTGCAGAGGATGGATCCTAATGACTTTGGCAACCCCCTCCAGCATGTCAAATATTTCCAGTATTCAGTGAAATAATTCAATATTTACTATATGTATTGGCCCATTTCTGGTTCTTAGTCAATGCATCCTACTGACTTGGTGCCTTGGTTTTTCATCTAGCATCACTGCAGATATTAGCTGTTACGTCAAAGCACAGCTGTGGCTACGCAGAGCCTTAATGAGCCATTAGATTATTAGAGCTGTAGAATACAATATCAGTGTATGCTGCATTGTTTCATGTGAATCCCTCCTGCATGGGATGTATTTACATCATGTAAATATATTGAGTGGCTATTACAAATTATCTGCTGAACAGTATCAAGAACAGGTTTTGACTTCAGCTCATTTACCAACCAGCTCTGTAGTAGTAGTGAAGGAGTAGTTTTTAGACGTGTAGATGAAGTTCGTTAGGACACTTTCTGGTGTGACCAGGCCTCTAAAGGTCATATACACTCCAAAATGGACGTGTCCAGACATGTTCAGCGAGCAGGTGTTTACGTGGAAAGCATCATTTGAACTGAAGCCTTGTTACCATAACAACACAACTGGACACAATTTTATTATTTTTTCTCCACAGGGAGCCCAAAGTCAGTGATACAGTAGTACATGTGCCCAGACCTTCACATGTGCTCCCACTCTAATCTGATAGTGCAAAGACTTTAGTAATAGACTCCACTTTGTGTTGGCGTAGGTCTCATCCAGCTGCAGCTCTCTTTGCTCTGTAACTATAGTCCGACAACAGACTCCCATAGAGCCAGCACACAGCTGCAGGCCTGACTGTAAGACAGCTAGACAAATAGGAGAAAAGAGCAAGTGGGTGTAAATGAAGTGATATTTAGTCTGACTGTTTGCGTTACGTTGGCTCTGACTGGAGCTCGGATGAATTACTGGAACACTGCAGCATGAGGTTATTAGAAAGAAGGTGGAAGAGGAGAGAGGGATGAAAAGGTGAGAGACACTGGTGAGACTTTATAATGAGGTTGTCAGACCTAATGGGAATTTATACAATGACCTGTTGTTGAACTATCAGACAGCACAACCACATTTATTGCATGCAAAAGCAGTTAAGATTAGTATCTATAGATATATTGCATATCATATAGCACCAAGAATATGTAAAAATGTCTTCTTCCTGCTGACAGGTATAAGTGCATTAGCGTTAGCAGCTCTGTGAGGCTATACAGCTGTGCAGGAGCTAAATGCTAAAGTCAGCAGGCCAACTCAATGACAATGCTAACAAGCAGATGCTAAACAGGTATAAGGCTTACCACATTTACAGACTTAGTTCAGAGCACTAGCATGCTAACATTTGATCATTTGCACTAAACACAAAAGTGGGAATGTCATTTATTAAAAACCAAAGTACTGGTCAAATAAAAAATGTCTGACTGACAGACTGCTATTGCCATGCTGTTAGGGGGATAAATAAAGAGGACCAAGAGGTCTTCTTAACCCCTTAAGTTCTTATACAGTTATACAACAAGTGCATTATTGTAACTGTAAGTAAATAATCTGGCCACAAGAGACACTGTAAATAGAAGAGAATTGCATTTTTGGCACTGACCAAAAAACAGAAGATTATTAATAATGAACATTTATAATAACTCTATGATTGTCCATAACAGTTAATGCCTTCATCATTAGGTGTTGGGTCCTTGTTTTGTCTACAGTACTTCCATTGAATGGAAACACTGAGCAGGAAGTATGATACGCAGTTAGGTGCAGTGTGCAGTGTCTGGAAAGCTCCAAAAGATGTAGCAAGTGGAGATCATGTAAGTATTTATGGTAATGTGTACTATGTCGACTCTTCATGTTATTTTGCAGTGTGCTTTCACAGTCTTCACTGCACTGTAACTGGCTCAAATGACTGCAGCACAACACAGTTTAGCAGTAAACCTGATACTGTGCAATACTTTATGTTGTTTACAGTACGATGTATGTAGTTTCATGTTATGTTTCCATTACATTTCTGTTTCATTAGTCTAACTGGCTTAAAATCAGCAGCAGCACCAGAAGCTGTGCTGTATCTGCTCAACTATAGAAACTACCCTGATAAAGTATGTGCAGGCTTCCTGGCACACTGCTGCTGTGGCTCCTACAAACTGCTGCTGTTGGCAAGAAAGTCGTCTTGATATCTATGCTTCAAGGGACAGTGTCAGAACTGTCACTGTTAGCATGCTGAACTGATAACCTATAAAATACAGGCTGCACTCCCAGGCTATAACTCTAAGAAATAATAAGGATACTGAAACTCTCTTAACCCTGCTCATTTCCTACAAAAGAATGTTCTATATAGTCATTTAGAGATGCATTCAACAAACACACCGTTCAGGTTCATGCCCAGGTACACTCTATACCTGTATAGAACTATAAAGTTCTATAGCTTTTGAAATTGTAATGTCATCGTTCTGTGCAGACAGGCTAGATGTTGAATAATTGTTGTGGGTCCAGTTTGTACTACAGACAGAGAACAGGGAACAGAGTCCAGCCTTGTTAAAGCCTCGTGCCCGGCTTTTATCGTCTTATCAATGTGATTTTCAGGCAAACCACTGCTATCATTTGGCAGTTGTAGTCATGTATCTGCTTTGTCAACATAGGCCACAGAAGGTAAGTGTGTTTCTGAGTGGATAGGAATAGAAAAAACTGTGGGAATGCACAGGAGGAGAGAGAAGACAGTGACAAGGAGGGGATGGGATGTAAAACTGACCTCTCTGCTCTCTGAAATGGAATCTTACATTGTTTGCACAAAGCATCAGAGCAGGCTTTTTCAAAGTGGCTTTTCAACGCCATCTGTTTTTATTGACCCTTCATCCTTGAGTTTGATAACACTGCCCCATCTCTCCTCCACCCCCTTCCATTTCTCTATTTCTCCTCCTCTCTGACAGATGGAATAATGAGGTAGTTGCGACAGCGTGCTGCTTCATGCAGCAGGAAAAACATTACAGCGGACGGGCGAGACCCCCCACTGTGAGCAAAGTGTGGAAACTCTTTTTGCGATACTAATTTTATTCTCCCACAGTTTCCCAGTGTGACGGAGGATATCTGTCCGTATCTTACATCAGCTCCTCCGTTAGTAATCTGTTTGTGTCTCAGGCTCACAATGACATCAAAGCTCAAAGCTTGGTAATGGCTGACCAGGGACTAATTTAAGTTTCCACCACAGGTCCAAGGTGTAATTTAGTTGAATGAACAATGCAGTTCATGGTTTCCAAATAAAACGAACAGAACAAAAAGTGTTGTGGCCTCAGAGGGCGCCGTCAAAAATGTCTATGAACAATAAATAAAAAAAAATTTTATGATAGCAGCTGCACCCACCAAGTCAAACTATTTCAGATTATACTGCAATATTATTTTATTATAATACCTTAATTTTCTCTTTCTTACTTAAAGGGGCAGTTCAGCTAAATATATATAATACGTATTATATTATATTATACAATATAATACAAATTCCGGGATCATAAAGAAATGCTTGTATACATACATGACCATGTAGTGTGCCGCTAGTAGTATCTAGACTTGCTGATTATTTTGCTGATATTTGAAAATGTTATAGCAGGTTTTGAGCTGTCCCCCTCTATTGTGTTAACAAGCAGAAACATCAAGGTGAATAATACCTTTTACCATGCGATACTGTGGGATGTGAAAAACATTCATGCTGTCAGCACACCACTAAAACTAACTGCAGTTTCTCATGACATAATATGGTGCAAGTATACCAGCCCTATAATTGACTCGTTGGCCTGTGCTGTGGCTGCGCTTTGCTCTCCACTTGACAAAACATAAATACTTATAATAATCATGTTAGTGGTCAAATCTCCTACATTACATATTATATTTCTGAATGGACATCATAGCTTATATTTGGACATGAAAAGTGATCTTGTTTACCGCTGCTAGATAAACCACACAACACACCGTCAGTAGTTTTGGGGAGTGGTGGTGAACATGGTTTCCTCTGGTTCCACAGTCCAGCCTCCTGCGACTCTGAACAGGATAAGCTGGTATGAAATTGGATGACTTGAATGGAATATATCTTAGCTGGTATTTTTTACAATATCATTTTCCACAGTATATGCTGGTGGAGCTGCAGCTCAAAGATATTTGGCGAGGTAATTGTATGTATTGTTGGCTAAAGACTGTGTCTGGGTTGAATTGCGTAGGGATACCCACAGCCTGGATGCTCTGGTTTGCAGACCTCTGATCTGGATTTCATTGAGACATCTATGCTCTCTGGCACCTCTTCTACACTCAAGTGGGAATCATGGGGAACAGATTTGAAAACATGGTGTCATGGCACACACCCCAGCAACCCTGTCTAGTATTTCTCTTTGTAATCTTCAGAGGTATCAGTTTTATTACATTTTAGACTTAATTGAACACATTTAATGTTACAATATGTCTTCAAATATCAAAAACATGACTTGAGCACAGTCAAACTATATTTGAAAGACCATGTTTTCAGTTTGTGTAATGTCTCGTCAGTTATGTTAAGTTATAATCTTTGAGTTTAGGTGTTTGGTTTTTGTTCATTTCCTGTTTTATTTTGTAGTCACTGTTGTGCCACTCTTTGTTGGGTCCTCCCTTCCTGTTGCGTGTACTGATCTGTCTGATTGTCGTCCACGCCCTGATTGGTTTCATCTGTTGCTCATCACCTTGTGTATTTATTGTCTGCATTGTCCCCAGTCTCGTGCTAGTTCTTTTCTATCTGTCCTGTGTCATGACCATGTCAACCAAGAGTAAGGTTCCCTAGGAAAAGTGAGAAAGCTATAGTCTTTAGTTTGTGTATATATTGTTAGGTGTTTTTTTTTTCTGGCCACGTCAGCCTGTTGTTTTTGGAGTCTGTTTTTCCTCCAGTTTGTTATTTTGTGGAACCCATTCTCCCTCTGAATAAAGATTTTTTTTTAAATATGTCTACGTCTGAGTTCAGACCGACCCCGAGACCAGATTCCTGACAATTTGGTGGTGTGGATAACACTGACTTGACGTCATAGAAAATATTTCCAGTGCAGTTTGACAGATAAAGAAAGAGCAATGGTATCTCTAGAAGAGGCAGACAGGTCAGTGTCTTCACCAACAGCAGCCTCAATGAACCAGAATGCCAAATAGCCACGAGAGAGGTTGGATTTTGTCTTATCCATGATCATTGACTTGCTCTGATATTCATGAAGCAGGTGGCTGCAACCTGCACATCCCACGTTAATTAAAAACAAGTTCATGTCCCTTTTCTGAGTGCTGTCAAAGGGTGTTCTGGGGAAACAAAGGAAATTACTACTATAAATCACTATAGAGAACTACATAAGGCACGTTTACCTTTGATTTCTTGTCAAAGTTTTTAACCTTTACTACTTCTTGAGAAAAAGATCTCTTTTGCATGGTAGGCTTGGTCATAAATACACATAAAGAAGACCTGGATAAGTCCTGGAAATACTTCAAATGACACTGATATACTGCTAAATTCAAGTTAAAACAACAAAAACTTAAGAAATTTGATACTTCCACAATCATGTTTTGGTCAACACATGTTTGTGTTGAATGTATACAATTGCAAATATTCACTAGTCAAGTTTCCATCCAGATTTTAAGTGACTTTCCAGGAAATTCTAAAAAAGAAAAAAAGAAGGGGCGTTTCCATCCACTACCGTTATGTGAATATTGTTTATTTATCTGAAATAAACTATCTGATTTTTGTTATGCCTTATTCCAAAATGGAAAAAATTCATTTTTGTCCTCAAAATTCTAATTCTAGACCATTTTGCCAAAATGCACCTGAAGGACCCTCAGACCATGAGAAACAAAATTCTCTGGTCTGATGAGACAAACTCTTTGGTGTGAATGCCAGGCGTCATGTTTGGAGGAAACCAAGCACCACTCATCACCAGGCCAACACCAGCTCTACAGTGAAGCATGGTGGTGGCAGCATCTTGCTGTGGGGATGTTTTTCAGTGGCAGGAACTGGGAGACTTGTCAGGATAGAGGGAAAGATGAATGCAGCAATGTACACATCATGGATGACAACCTGCTCCAGAGCGTTCTTGACCTCAGACTGGGGCGACGGTTCATCTTTCAGCAGGACAACGACCCTAAGCACACAGCCAAGATATCAAAGGAGTGGCTTCAGGACAACTCTGTGAAGGTAATTTCAGCCAAAGGGTAATCAACAATGTATTGAGCAAAGGCTGCGACTACTTATGTACATGTGATTTTCTTATTTTTTTTATTTTTTATAAATTTGCAAAAATCTCAACTTTGTTCACGTTGTCATTATGGGGTGTTGTGTGTAGAATTTTGAGGACAAAATGAATTAATTGCATTTTGGAATAAGGCTGTAACATAACAAAATGTGGAAAAAGTGAAGCGCTGTGAATACTTTCAGGATGCACTGCATTAGCTGCTATATTAAGGGTAAGATTGTGGTCTTGGCTAAACACAGAGAAGGTTAATGGTGGCTTGAAGCATGAGACAGGATGTTTTAACCTGAGCTTTGTATGCCCACCATTGACCTCCCTGTGACCTTTTGTGCAGTACAACAAATCACTTGAACAGAATGTTGCTAGTCTACTCAATACAAGCAGCAAGTTCATAATAAATGAGCAGAATTCCCAATAGACAAGGTGGCAAACCAAGGAGACGGATGTGGCTGCCTGGAAATCCTTTGGTGGAGCTGGAGACCACTGACCCCTGAGAAAGGTACATGTGAAGAGCTGTTCCTGGACTTTTTCATTGATCTACTTCATGACTCATTTTGTACATCTACAAATTGTAA
Organism: Nannoperca australis; assembly: GCA_036023655.1. Taxonomy (NCBI): domain Eukaryota; kingdom Metazoa; phylum Chordata; class Actinopteri; order Centrarchiformes; family Percichthyidae; genus Nannoperca; species Nannoperca australis. The sequence continues at coordinate 16,994 of JAVQJD010022982.1, forward strand.
GCATAAAAGCCTACCTCTGGACTTTCTTTTATTGTGTATTGTTAGTGAACTGTTCATTTTCTTAGCCTTCTGAAGAGGGCGGGATCTGATCCTTTACAACACCCAGGATCCAATGTAAAGGATTGTAAAGGAACTGGCTGTAAGTGAAGTTAGGCTTTACAAATACAGTTAACATTACATCTGTTATGATTTCATGGCTGTTATATAACGTGTGGTTCTCCTGCCTGTTGGCTTATAAAGACAGAAGGAGCCCTGAAACCATTTAACCCAATGTCCTTCGAGGGTCAAGAAATGGGAACAAGTTGTCACATTGTGGCAATGGACCACACTTACACACATGCAATGACATAGTTACAAAACCCATTTTAATAGCCACAAGCCTGCGAGCCTCACAATATAAACCATAATAGACTGTGTACAATATTTCTGTGGGTTCAGCTTTTCAATACTCTGTAAACAAAAAAACTGCTGCTCTGGCTGACTTCCTGTATTAGAGAGAAAATAGATGGTCCTGTGTGCAGTGCAGCACATCCAGGCGTGGGCTGACACAGTGCAAAGCCTCCAGCGCTCTGCTACAGTAAACAGTTGTTAGTGGATTACTGGGAATCAATGGCAACGAGTGGGCACAAAACCCCGGCTCGTGTACGGGAGGCAAACCTGCGGTGGTGCATCCACCTGCATGCATTAACTCTATAAGACACAAACAGTAGAAAGGCACTCATAGTTCTAACAAACAGGTCATTTGTTCCGATTTAACCAGAATGTTAGTGATGGGCAATTAAAATGGTGTTTCCTACACGCTCACATCTGACTCGTACTGTCTGGCTACCATAGGGAAGACATTTAAGAACACCAGGAAATCCTCATATCAACTCTACAAACTGTCCCACCCTTAACTCCTCTACAGTACGCTGTCCACTTATTACTGGGTTGTAGGACAGCAATGGGAAGATTGAATAGGATAAATAGTTATCACCTTAAACGTTTAAAGGAAAGGTGTTCAGAATTTAAAGTATTCTAATTTTTCTAAATTTACCAAACCTGAGTGTAAATGCCGGAAATTGAAATAAATTGAAATAAATAAATAAGGCTGAGGTGGAGAAGTTGATTTATCGATGAAAAAGAAACTATGTGAAAACATCATGATGCACGTAAAGCATGTGACTTAAAGGTTCGATATGCGATATTTACTGCCACTAGATATGGCACTAGAGCACCAGCATCTCAGACCAAAACAACTGGGCCCGTCGCTCACAACTCCCTCCTAAACATCATCGTTATATCGCTCTCCTCAAAGCCACCAGACTCACAGACGATCATAAAACACACTTCATTCAAACTCTACAGAAACACAATAAAACTCACCAAAACTACATATAAATAATATATAAAAAAATAATATTGGCAAACATTACAATATATACTATAGCGGAAAATTGGTGCATATCACAGAGCTTTCCTGGGGATTGTGTGGGGAGGACCGGCCAGAGCGGAGGGACAGAGCTGCTGATTACTGGTGGGAGGAGAGCTCAGAGTTTAATAAGTGGATTTATTTTCGCTCTCGCTTCTCAACCTGTATGCAGCAGCCAGCTGCAGAGGTGCTGACCTCTCTGTATAGTCTACCTTCGTCCATGTTGACTGCTGACTGGAGGGGAATGTACTTCATGAACGTACAAAGAACGTTGAAAGAGAAGAGAGACTGGAAATAACAGAAAAAAACAGAGTCTCTGATGGTGAATGCAGGCAGCTCAGCTGCTCTGAACACACACACACACACACACACACACACACAAGACACCCTCATTCACAATTCATGTCTGCAGTCGCTCCCTAGCAGCTATTTATTCAATATGCCTAGTCGATTGTCCTAAATCCATGTAACGTAACTGTTAGTTTGCTATCTACCCTACTAATGCTAGCTACCTAAAACATCAAGGAAAATATGCTTTAGGTAGTTTGATGGATTGAATTAAATATCTTTAGCAGAAAGCTTCAAACTGTACCCTGCCATCTCGCTCTTATAATGCTGTGTGGGAGGTCATGCACTAACATGCTCAGGGCACCATTTGTCCACTATATATTTACATAGCATTAGTTGTTTGCTGCTATAAAGCACCTTTAAACATCCAGTAATGCCTCTGCTCCACTGAACAGACAAAAATGGTGGCAGACAAAAACATCAGATCTGTGTGAAGTGATAAGGAGACCGTAGTCTTCCTCACATTAATATATGAAACTAACAGAGAGGTCAAATTTCCATCAGGTTTTCTACATTGGTTTTCATTGTTTGAGGTGTGACTGGCACTCTTAAATCACCCACGCCCAGCCTAATATTTGCACAACAGTTAGTTAATTAGCTTTTTCTTTTGCAGTCTTTTTGGAGTTTGCACTACATTTGGATGGAAACCTGCCTTATGACAAGGAGAACAGCAGCTGTTCAGGAGGCTTGTGGTGCAAAAACACAGAATGAGACACTTGTTTTTCCTCTCATTTGTCATCCATCTGTATGTGCACTTGTGATGCAAAAGCTTTGTTTCAGACTTTGCTGAAAAGTGATTGTGTACATAAGGGACCAATTAAAGGAGTTCATTTAAATGTTTACTTGGCTAAAAGCCACTATAGTGTCATACTATTCCATAGTAATCATTAATGGATTATTAGCTTCTGTATAAACCCAGCTATTGTTGCAAGCACATGCTATAGTAAGGCCTTATACTTGTGGAGTGAAGTGTGTGTGCTGTACAGGTAAAGTATAACTGTAATAGAAAAAGATTGCAGCAGCTTGTCGCAGGAAATGCTTGCGACAGGCTGCCAGCTCTCTGCCTTATGGCAAGCTCTCCTTTTTGTCTTCTACCTGCACCTGTTCACACGGATTTGCATTAGAGTGTCTTGGAGGGCTTGTTTTGTTGATACTGTTCCAGTTACCTTAAGTCACAAAAAGCAATCCCATTTTCTTGAATTTATTTCAAAGTCAATGTGAACCTCACGGCAGGCTGACACTTCATAAGAGCAAGTGCTTTCCACTGTGTTGGATTTGTTTTCACAACGCGGGCTCTGCTGCTTTTTATGTCGAATTCAATAAAGACATTGCACTTTGCTTGAAGCTAGAACCTTTCCTTAAGCATAACCCTTGTATATGTTACTTCTCTGGCCGTAGACAGTTCAATCACTGTATATGAGCATAGACAACTGGCCTCTGAAAAAATAGCATGCTTCTCTACAAGGGCTACTACTATGTTCTTACTCCTCTGGAGTAGCTTAGCATTGAAACCAGATATTAGCCCACCCCCAGTCGAAACCAAAACACCATTAAAACTCCTTAGCTGCAGGCCACATCAGGTTATACACAGAAGACTCAGAGGTTAAGTGGGTGTTCTTCACATGTACAATGTGTGTGTGTGTGTGTGTGTGGTGCATGGTTCTTGTTGGTAGGAGTCTCTTTTGTTTACCCTCCCAGGCATGTCATCATAACGCAGAGCAGAGTGAAGTAAATGAGGTGAGGGACGGGGTGCACAGTTGCAGAGTGCCACTCGTTTCATCAGTCTAATTGTTACAATCAGACTCACTTCACTCGTTCCCTGCTCCAACACCCTCTCCTCCTCTTTGTCACCTTCTTGTTTTCTTCATCTCACTGCTTCTTATTTCCTTTTCTACCTGACTTTTCTTCATCTTTATAACCTCTCTTCTTTCCTCGCCTATTCATAATTTCCTGTCCTCTTCTCTAGTCCATTTTTCATTACCCTTCGTTTATTCTAAGATGTCTCCTGTCCTTTTTTCCCTTCCAAACACCTCTCCTCTACTTTCTTGTCCCCTCTCCTCCCTTGTCTCCTTTACTGTATACTCCTCTGCCCTCCTCATCTTATTTCCTTCAATTTCTCCTCTTCTCTTCTCTCCTTGTCCTCTCTTGTCTTTTTCTCTACCGTCCTCCTCCAGTATTCTTTCCTCCTATGTCTCCTCGCCTCTCTTTTTTCCGTATATTTCCTATTCTGGTGTCCCATCTTATCTTTTCTCCTCTCCTCTCTAAATCTTCCCAGCATTTTCCAGGGAAACCTGTCTTATTACCCCACTGGGATCCATAAATGGACAGGGGATGTGTGCTCAGGCTAATCATAATTAAATAGACTCATCATCAAACAGTTAATATGGCAGATTGGCCTTCCTGCCCCGATTCAAAATGGCAGATGACAGCCTGACACCAATCGTCTGTTGCTGATTTAAACAGTGCAAAGACAGGGAGGGGAGCTCACTCTTACCTTGCAAGTCTGGTTGTTCACCATGAAACTCCACTTGATTGGGCTGTAAGTCATTCATGAATTTCAGAGGAAACGTAAAAAAAATTGAAACTGATGACAATTTTCAAATGCTACAAATGATCAAATAAAATCAAAACTAATTTAAAAAACAACTAATAAAGACAGGTCACTAATACTGTACATCCATGACTGCAATCCTCAACATGAAGAGAACTCTGTTGTTACGTTTGTGGACAACACAACCATCATAAGCCAGATTATAAACAACAATGAATATTCATATCGGGAGAGACCAACCTACTGCTCAGCGTCAGCAAAACCAAAGAACTTATTGTTGATTTCAGAAAAAGAGTCAAAGACACACACCCCTGTCTACATCAGTGGAGTTGAGGTGGAGCAGGTGGACAGTTTTAGATTTTCCGGGGAATCAGCTTCACAGAGTACCTGTCATTGTCATCACACATCTCCACCCTGGTAAAGAAAGTTCAGAAACTTAGGAAGGAAAAATTCCCATGCCAAGTTCTCTGTAAAAGCATCCTGAATGGAAACATTACAAACTAGCATGGGATGGGCACGGCCCAGGATTAGAGGGCTCTGCAGTGGGTGATTAAAACCACCCAGAACATCATGGGTATCGATCTTCTGAGCACCAGTGATATCGC
>JAVQJD010022996.1:0-56780 GCA_036023655.1 Nannoperca australis
ACCAAGAAGTGGTGTCAGGTGGGTGCAGCCAAGTTGAACTGGTCCCATCATTATAGAAAAAAAAAAAGCTTCCGCTCAGACAAAAAAAAAACCCGGCTTCTTCAGATGCAAAAAGGGGAGCAATTTATTTCAAATATGAAATCAGAATAAAGGATCAGAATAAAGGAGGTACGGGGCAGAAGGTGTTCTCCATAAATTCATCAACAAGTTGGGTGTTGTCACAAAGGCCCCAAGAGTATCTTAATGAATGCCATCACTCATATCTAAACTCATACCTATATATACACTGTACATATTTGTGTGTGAATAATATATATCAAGAATATCATAAAGTATATATCATAGAGTGAAAACACAAAGATTGAGGACAGAAATTTAGCAAATACCAAAACACACACAAGAGTGAGAGCTCAAAGGAAAGCTTTGGTATCTTTTTTGCTGCTCTTGTTGCACATTTATTTGATATTTGCACTGTTTATTGGTTTGAAACTCACTTGTGTGTTTTTTGGGTGCACAGATTAGATTGGCCACCAGTCTGCACTTTGAGATCACTTCCACTGTGTGAACAATGAGTCACCATCTCCCACAAATCTTAAAATATAAAAATATCATTGACAGACATTTAAATGTCACAATCAAATTTATGTACATTTGATTTCTTTATTTTAATTATGTCTGTTTATTAATTAAATATGTATTAGGGTGCTATATATAACAGATACTGCAGAATTGTACCTATTTTAAATGTATGTCTGTGTACTGGAGATCGTGTTGTGCAGAGTTTGTGCAGTCTAAAAACCCTCCCTGACCCTTGGTGTCAGCAGAGCAGCCGTCCAGCATCAGTCTGGCATATCAGCTATAAATGGCAGCTACATCACTACAGCGTAGGCTAAAAATACAGTACCCAGTTTCTTCCGTTTCCCTGTATTCTCAATTGTGTGTGAAACTTTAGCTGAGAAACCCTGTAAGACTAGCTTTATGTGGAAAAAAAAGATTATTGGTTTTGGACCTGTTGAAGAGCGTGTAACAAATCCCCATTATTTTGACAGCAAAATGCAAAAAAAAATTATAACACGAGAGACCTTTTTTTCTTTGCTTGCAAGCCAGGTTTTAAGAAAGCTCTCTAAAAGCTATCAAAAGTTTCAAAATTTCCCACAACCCCCTCCTGTGGGTGTGCCTGTAAAGTGCTTTACTCCCGTCTATTGAAAAGCTCCAAGGGATTGCATCATGGGACGGGGTGTTAGACGATGGTAGCAACATACTGTAACGTCGGGGAAATACCTCATGTTGGTTGATTCATAAACACCTTGTGCACTGGCTGGCTGGCCTCTCAGACTGGTTGTAATGGTAGAGCTGTACTGTGCCTAGTGCCAAGTCCCTACACTGGCTTGAGTGCTGTTTAACGATACACACACACACACACACACACACACACACATACACATACACACTCGCGCGCACGCGCACAGTCATACAGATTATAGCGTGGCTCTGTTTTAATTGAGTCTCAGCCTTTGTGGTGTCTGTTATCTCTGACTAATAGCATACATTGGCCCTCTCTCATTATCAGAGTGGGTCTTTATCAGAGACCCTTGTTTGATACAGTTAGAGTTGATGCATTATGAACCACACACCAAGAGTCAACAGTGATCTGCATATTCAATAACTTCCGTAATTATATGCGCAATTCATCAGATGGGATGTGATTGCAGGGGAAGTGGAATAGAGTGGAATAGAGAGGAGCAGAGAGGTCTGATTCCTGGAGGACTAAAGTCTAATCACAAAACTAACATGATAATTGAAATCTAAATTGAAAGGCTTAGCTCTCAGGGAGAATATGTCAGACATGGAGTGTAGAGGCGCTAGTGAGAGTGAAAGAGAGTGTGGCAGTAAAAACTGTGCATGTAGTACACTAACAATACACACATGAAAAAAAAAGGGGTGCTTCACGCCAATGTTATAACAAGCTCCAAAAAAATGTCTTTGTAATCCAGTTAGGAGGTAAAACTTGCTGGAAGCGAGAGAGCTTTGCAGAGCCTGCTGGGAAGCTACGTGGAACGTTTAGGAAAAAGTCATGACATTTGAATAGATTTTTAAATATTTCAGTTACTCGTGCACATTTTCAAATTCTTGGTAACTCAAAACTAACCACATAGTTTACAATAATTGGTCACTGGTTATTTCAGTGTAACAATGAATGTTATTACTGTAAAATGGCGAAGCATTAACTCTTACATGCACTTACTTTTGATGTGCGATTTGATTAAATAGGTGACTGTCCTAGCAATTTAACCACTTTTTTAGTGTAACCCTTTCCTAACAATTAAGGGTAAGTAAATCCAGGGAAAATATACACACCCATAACCTGGTCCTGGAGAGTGTGCGTCAGATGGAAGTTCAATAATGGCTCGGTCTTCCACACGGTCACCATCATCCCTCTTTGCTTGAGTAAACCATGCTATGTGGCCTTTAAATTCCTATTTTCAAGAGGTGACTGAAGTAATTGCTTAACAATTGTGTGAAAAGGGACATGTTCTTCACTGCACCGAACAGAATGGTCCTCAGCTTACATTAGAGTGTCTAATCACTTTAGCTGTTCATTTATCACTTTACCCCTTACGTCACTGTCCATACAGAAATGCAAATACAGACAAATACAGAAAAAAATTCTCTGTTTTCTGCTTTTGGTTTTGGAGGTATTGTTTTCTTTCACACTGGAATTATTATTTTGCCTTTTATTATTTTGTCTTATTTTGCCAAACACTTCCTGTGGAAATAATCACATAACAATTGTTATTTTCCGATGTATCTAATCAGAGAAAGTATTGTGTCGGGGCACTGCACTGAAATAAAGCTGTCCTCCGTTTCACCTCAAAGGCTGAACTGTCTTCACATTCACTTCTCATGTTTTACTCATAGTGAACGCAACCCAAAGGAGGGACTGCAGGAAAGAGAAAAGTCCTCTGTCCCATTCTCCTCTCCTCCAACCTTCCTCTGCTGTCCCTCCCGACCACAGGATTCATATTCATCCCTCAATAACGTTTAATTAGTAATGCCAAATTCATTAACCTGTACTGCTGTTACGCTGGCCTCAGCCATAAATTAGCTTAATGTGAGCAGACGTATTGCAGCTGTAATAAGGGAAATAAAACTCAAAGAGAAACACATACTGTTCCTCCATAGTCATGCATCATTGTAACTCAGCAGTGTTTTAGAGCGGGAGCTCTTTAGTTGCTCTTAACTATATGCCCATCAAACACTTTCTTTTCCTAATACTTAAGAACTTTATTTTAAAGCTGGTTGAGATAAAAAGAATATTATGGAAATGCTTTACTCATTAGTATACCAGTATTTTCCTCTCCTCTTCTCACCTCAAGATTTTCACTGCTTTAACTATAATATAATTGAGTGTTTAATGGAAATCAAAAAGAAGCTTAAAAAAATGCCATTATGCAGTGGTAAATGCAAGGCAAGTGTGCATTGGTAAAATATTAAGTTTGTTTTTAAGATTCATGTAAGAGTTCATGTTGTTTCCAACTGTGCTGAGGTGCCAGAATGCGATGCAGAATTGGTTGTATCAGTAAAAGAGATGCAAGAGACAATTCCAACTACTTCTGACAGCTCCGTCTAATTGGTCCAACTCTTTGGCATCTTGTTTGTGTTTTATCAGCTCAGGGAATGTGTACATTTTGGCTGTGGGGCATTTTACCCCCTCTATCACAAGGAGACGTGTTGCTAGCAGCCTTTTCTGTCAATCTTCTTTCCATTCAAAATCTTGAAAATGGACAAAGTTGAAGTTTTGTTTCTTGGGCAGACAAGCAGATTCAGGAAACAACCAGCTATTGTAAAAACCTCGGACGACCTTCACTGTCCTAGGATTACACGTTGACCTTTCTGCTCCTCTATCCCCCAGTGATCTCGCCTAACAACTCGCACCAAAGAGCCTATTAGGCCTGGATCCCACTTTGTTGTTAAAAAGGGTCATGTCCTTTCAGAACACTCACTTCCTCGCTTTCTGTTTTTTCAAGCATAGGTGGTGGAGGAACACAAGTTCATTGTTCCCTTCGCAGATGGAAGTTGGAGTTACCAGGGTAACAGCTCTAATCCTCCTTTTTTACCACTTTTTTCATATTAACAGCCTATCGAGTGCTACCTTTTAAGTCACAGGCAAGAGCGCTCGCTCACTTTTAATTAGCTATGATTCTGTTTGCCAGGAGACAGCATGATGAGCTAATCGAAATTTACGAAATAATGACGTACTGCAAGCAGCTACTTCTTTCTCTTGAGGCCTGCTCCAAGAATAACAATAATGAGGCCATTATTGAGGATTGCACTTTAAAATGCTGCCCTGCCACCAAAACAGAGAAAATAATTGTTCTGGTGTTTTTCATACAATCAACAACCCATTGTTGATGACTTGAGAACTAAGGGAGCAAAGAATGGGTGCCATAATGATTGGTCTGTGCTGCCATGAAGATCCTGTACAAAGTGTCCACTGAGGAAGGACCTCGATAGACTACTGATTTGCTTGTAAGGGCTCTGGATGAAGACAACTGTCTGGCTTTGTAAAAAAAAAAGTCCTTTCTGCTTTTTGTCTGTCTTGCCGCTCAAAGAGCCCCCAAGCCGCATTAGAGAAGAACCATTCATATGGTGAAAGGCTGGGAGTCACACAGGCTCATGTGAAGGGGCCACATAGTTGCTGGAGAGAATGGCCGTTTCAGAAAAATATATATAACTAATATCTAGCAGAAGATAATATATGGTGTGTTTGCTACGTATAAGAGGACTACAAGGTGTCCGCAAAAAGAAATATCTATTAACATTTGACCAGTGCTTTTATACATATATTTAAAAAGTCAATTTAGTTCACTAGTCATATATGTCAACTGTGCTTTATCGAACACGTCAAGATGATTCAATTAGATAATTGCATATGGACTTGTAATGCTCCAAACTAACTGCATTACAAGTGCAGCCCAGCCAGATAGGAATGAAAATATGCCAGACAAAAGATTATGATAAATAGCTGAAAATAAAATATTTTGTCAAAAGTTCCACATGTAAACTTACTGGGTGAGAGCTCAGCAGGTTTGTACAAACATGGTGCTGCACCTATTAGCTGTGCTTCATTGTAAAGGAGTGAGAGAGACAGAGCTCGAGGGCAGGAAAATGCTAAGTGGGCCCCTTTAGCCTAGTCAACCTTCAGTGGGTTTCATTTATCTTCATCTTGTTAGACTAAATTAATTAACAATCTCAATGTTACACACTTTCTCCTTTCATTACATCAAATAATGGCAGAAATGTGGGGGGAGGTCCTGCCAACTGGGAGTAGACAGAGACTGAAGACTCTCTCTCTCTCTCTCTCTCTCTCTAAATATCTGTATATCTGTATTCTGTCTTTCTTCCTTCCCCTTTCTCTCTGACACTCTCATTTTCTCAGTCTCTTTGACTGCACAAACAAAAACCTGTTAAATGTCAACATATAAAAAATGTATCTAAAATGAAAGCACATTTTTTCAACAAAGAGAAAAACAGTGAGGTTTACAATAACATGAGCATGAATAGTAGTCTATTAAAGACTTTTGTGTTACTTTTAGAAAAACTTTTTTTTACGAGACAGTACAAAGGCTTTTGCTTGTATTTAAAATATGGAGTTTAGACTTTTCCTTATCACATCTGAAGAGTTTGATGTATTTTTCACGATGGCCATGTATCAAGTGCCATTAGGAAGCGCTTTCACAACTATTAAAGCTGACTGTATGTACAGTGTGACTCAAAACCAAACTCATGACTCATTACAATAATGAAAGGCCCATCCGGTGTGCTACTGAGATATGAGGTACAGTATAAAAAGTCAATAACATCTGCACATTGGAGCAGAAATGTATGAGCATGTTCAGAAAGCCCCCTTTGACCTAATTCAGTTGCTTGGGAAAAGATACTGGGATTCTTCACTGGAGGAATGTTTAACTGCCACATCCATCCACCCATGTTTCTATCCTTTTCTCCCCTTTCACCCTTACACCCGCCCCTCAGCCCACTCCAGGACACAAGTCTTATCCAAGCAAAAGGGCTAACCTTGAAGCAAAGCCTGCCTTTAATCTTGGCCTGATTGTTGGGGCCTCCAATCTCTAGCGAGTGTGCGTGATATCTTTCTACTGGCTCTTCTCCTTTAATTAAAACAGACATTGACAGAAGGATGTGGATTAGCAGTGCAATAATGTGTTTACTTTGAATAATCACAGTGTTTTCTCACAGCTATGAGAACAAAAGGAGATTGTTGAGAAACAGCAATGGTCACTGGTCATATTTATTTATTTTTATTTTTTAGACGTGGGATTGGATGTGGAAATATTCCTGGGGAATTTGCGCATCTGCCTACAGTATATCACTCCACTGCAAACATACAGTACACAGTACATCTTTAGTACAGTTAGTTATCCACCAAACCGGTTTAGACAAGTGCTGAGAGTTAAATGCTGCCATCCACTTTGTACCATTACTCAAAAAACAAAAATGGAAATAAGCAGTGTGCTCTCAAAAATTTTAACATGCTGTATGCCTGAATAACTTCTGTCAAACCATTGCAGATATACCACACCAAACAAATTGGTGCCATGCCATGAAAGATAAAACAGATACTGTACACCTTTGCATTACATATTTTATTTGTTTACTGCAGCATACAGTAAGTATATTAAGTATTTATAAATATATACTGAATATGTGTATCCATATGTAAGTGATACATGGCTCTTTCAGTTTGTTAAAACTATTAAAATATACTTTTATATATATATATATATACACACACAGAAGCAGTCATAGTCAGAGATTGGGGATTTAGTATGATTTTAAATTATTAAATTCTAAAGATGAATATCCCTGAAGGACATTTTGACTAGCAAGAGTAATGCTATCAAATCGTCCTTTTTTAAAATGCCCCCAATAGTTCTGAAAGAAAAAAATGCTGTTAATTTAATCAAATAAGTGACCTTTTGAAAAAGAAATCAAAGAGGATTCATTAGCTTTAGTAAAGTTTGGCTGACAGCAGCTTTGAAAGGCAGATGCTGCTGCTGTGGCTTCTAATGAGCCAACCCTAATTAGGGAGCAACACTGGAGCCTAGAGAAGGTGGTTGACTAGGAAAGGAGCCAATGGTAAATACACTCTTATTTACTTCCTCTGTGTGTAATGACAGCACAAATTTTTAATTAGAATCACAGGAAGGGTAAAGACAAAAAATGTAAATCTTTATGGTAGGTTGAATACAAACACGAAACACAACAGGAAACAACAGTGCATCACAAGACAGATATGCCAGCCACTGCCTCGCCCCAACCTCCCTGATTAGGGTGGTTAGTAAGGGAGGGCAGATGGGGAGAGTGGTCAGACAAAAGCATGCAGTGTAAAGACACAGAAAGGCTGATATGCAGGTCCTTTAAGCCGTGAAAGGGAGAGGAAGGGGAAAAAACAGGGACAGCTCATCTGCATGTGTGCCTTAAGTTGTTGATTTGTATTTCACTGAAGGCTATCAGGGTGAACATGCCAGTCAGTCACACACACACTACATGAACACAATCATAGCACAGCTTGGGTAAATATGTTAGAATCCATGTTTGACATTGTTCAAATATAAAGACACGTGCACACACAAAACATGTGCACACAAACACAGGACAAAGTCTAAAAGCTAACAATGTGTAAGAAAGCTTAACCCCTGTTAGCCCGCTACCACCCCTGCCCGACTTATGATCCTAAATGGCAACAACGGAAATGAAACTAACCTCAGTAAAAAGCTGCTACGAAGAAAGCCCTCCATGTCAGCGTGTGGGGTTCTGGCAGGAAAAATCACAGAGAACCATTTTCACTATGAAACGAGTGATAATCAAGAAAAGAGCACAAGAAGAAAAAAGGAGAAAGAAGGGGAAAGAAAGAAAGAGAAAAAAAACACAGAGCATACATCTTCCTCCTATAATAAGGCATGTCTTTAATTAAAGCAGAAGTATGGCTACAAACCCATCCTCTCTTTTTATGAACTGACATAATTAATTATATGTCTTTCCATCAAGGGAGTGGATTTGCATACAACATCGGTTTGCACTGAGAGCCTGATGATATGTTTGCATCAAATAAACTCTGCCTACTGATCTCTATACAGTCTTTTTCCACGGCTCTGTGCAGATATATACATGTACATCGAGCACTGTAACCACAGATCCCAGAGCAGCTCCAGTCTGTTCAGCAAACGGTGGTCCAGCTGCAGCCCATGTGTGGCAAGGGTGCTGTGGCTTCTGGGAGCCCAGCCGCAAGGGACCCAAGCTGGGACTCACAGCGTCAATGAGGCAAAAGGATGTGGTTATGATGTCACCACTTGTAAGGGTCGTTCAGAAGCCTTAGCCACAAAATACTTGGAGACACATGGCTAAAAATTACTTAGAACAGGTTTCCATTAGCCTCGTTATTGGTTTGTATAATATAGACTTTTATAATGTTAAGATTTTTTTGAAATTGATTAGGACGACTCCCATGTGCTTTGTTTTAAGTGGTAAGAATGAGCAGCAATTCCAGAGAACAGATTTGTGAATGGGACATTTGTCAGTGGTTGAAATTGAAATGTCTCTCAGATCAGCCTTAGAAAGATACTCAGCCACTGACATATGGCAAGAACATCTTGCAAAAATATTTTCAGTATTATAACACGTCATTTCACTTCACCATTTGATCACACATAATTTTTATTCAATTTCATAACTTTAAAATTCAAGAGCTTTAAAGACTTCAGATCAAAATTCCTGCTGTGAAAATCACTACTTTTTAACACCAATGGAAAGAAAAAGACTTTCTTCTCTTCCAACACTCTCTCATGCATATCATCACAAATAACACACAACACAACAGCAAATGACATCTCAGCCCTTAAACACCTTAAGTTTTATTGACATGGGTGTAATTTTGCATTTTCTCCCCTTGATCTCGTAGCTTATAAGACAAAGCCTCTGAGAGAATGGAAAGAATGAGCTGGGCCCAAGGACACTGTGCCTTTGAGTCTGGCCAGCACTTAGCGAGGCAGTGGATCCACAAGGCCCAGAGGGCTCAGCTGAGACTTTTCTCACAATAAGGTGTCTGGGGAGGCGGGAGTGGCATAGCTAGGGGCGCTGCAGCTCTGCTCTTTTCTCCACTCAGCTGGGCCCAGAGCACATAATACCATCACCACAGCACAGCACACCAAGCCAGTGACAACGTGAGAAAACAACCGTCAAACAGTGCAGAGCAGATCAAGCGTGTCTCCTCACTTCTCTGAGTGCAAAAAGCACACATACTCTGAAGCAGGCGCACACAAACTAAAACAATTACCAACACAAATGTGAAATCGCTCTGAACTTACAGCACATGCAAACAAATTCTAGTACAGATTTACATACTGCAAACCTTCAGAAATTAGGAAGAGGAATAGAAACCGTGTCGACTTTGATGCAGAAACTCAACAAATTTACACATAACCAGTGGCAGAATGAACAGAGCACAATTTTATGAATCTGTGTTTATTTATTTTACTGGGACCTGAATCCTGCAGCAGGCTTGCTAAAGCGGTTAAGTAGCAGGAGAGAAAATGAGATAGATTAGGCTATGCTCAGTTTCTATCTTTATCTTTGGTCTTATTCCATAACCCTTGTTCTTTCGCTCACTGTGTGCTTGTGTTTCCTCAGCTGTGCCTTCTGTCTACACTCCCATTGTGGTCAGAAACAACTGAACATAGCCTATGGAAGCAAAGGAGCGGTTTGGAGAGCAAATGACCAAACTCAGGAAAAAGTGACTGAGCCACATTGTATTTGCTCTTCTCCGAACACAAAAAACAAGAATATCTTTAAATTAAGTCTAGGCCACAATTCAAGGGCAGACTTTTTGGTGAAGGAGACGCCGGGAGGATAGACATCACTAAGTTGGCCGGGACCAGTCCGAGCAGCACGGCAGCCCTTTCGAAGAATGAGTCTCTGCCAAAAGCTGCCTCTGCCTAACCAAGTCTCCCACCATCTGCAACAAATGTGCTCTATTAAAGCAGTACCATATGGACAACAAGCTAGCTATTAACACGGCTTCAGCACATCCCCTTAACCTAGCCCAGATTTCAAACTTCCAGTCAAATTGACTGCTGATTTAATGCACCGCCAGCAGCTATGTGGGTCTTGGCACGAGACGGCACTCTCAGCCTTCAGTCATTAACAGGCTCACGTAGAGCGCGGCACACAGCGAGACACAGAAGTTTGCTACACGGATCCTACCAGTAACTACATCCCAGGCTACCATATGAGAAAAAGTAGCAATATCCAAAGAGGAGGATACAGAGAGCAAGGGTCTGCGCTGATCCAGGAACTACTTCTTGAGACGAGTAAACCAGGGCTCAAAACACTCCATTGTACAGAGTGGAAACAAGCTTATGAAGCAGATCTACCCACAGAGCTGTTGCAGCAGCAGCCTAAGTGGTGGCTTATGTCTCACTTCTTCCACAGTGATGGAGAGTGCCTTTGCTTCCTCTGCATGGACCCAAAATGGCAGTGATTAACCCTGCAGGGTGTGGACTGGGGGGGAGGGGTGGGGGGCCACTTTAATCCCTGTAGGCCGGGCGGCCATGTTGACGCCTCTCCCTTCTCTGAGTCATGGGGGGACCCACCCACCGTTCACAAAGCCATGCTCTCTTCTCCTCAACCATGACGCCACGGCTATGAGCCCTCTGTTCTACGACCCAGAGAAAACACACACACACACCAAATCAATTACAGTTCTATGGTTTGAACCCGACTCCAAAGTTCAGTAAATTTTGTTTGTTTATTTTTTCCTCCTCCTGTCTCAGCTGCTTCAGATACTATACATAATTAGAGTAGAAACACATTTCTTCTGTCAGACACCTGAATATAAACAGAGCTGTGGAATTACAGAGACTAAGTCTTGGCGAAAGTCAGATAGTTTTTATTTAACATTTTTGACTTTTTTTCAATAGCAAGCATATTTAATTTTAGATCGGCTATGGATTTATAAAAAGAATGTTTATTAACCCTTAAACATGAAACATAAGGTCATTGTTCCACAACATCTCTGCCAGTAGTGTCCTTATGCAAATTGAAATGATAAGCTAAAGACTGCCTGATGACAGTCTAATTAAATAAGCCTTTCAGTGCTCTCAGTGGAGCAGTGGGATGTGTGAAAAGGTACTGTTGGTTTGAAAGGAGGGAGATCCAGAGAGGGGGGAAAAAAGCTGTCCAAACAATCCCAACATCCCAGCAGACAGCTTTACGCCAACTCAACACCAAGTCACATGAAATATGGTGATACCTGGTCCAGCACGTGTCCACACACGCTGACATATATGCATTTACACCTACAGTGTAGTACACACACACACACACACACACCTTATGTTACCTTTACTAATGGCAATAGTGTCCCATTGACCCCCCCACACCCTAACCTACACAGACACAAACACACGCATACGCTTGCATGTGCACACACACACACACACACACACACACACACACACACACACACACACTCACACACACACCTCAGTCAGAGCTGCCAGATGAGTAGTGAATTAATTTGTGTGAGCCACTCCAACATTAAGAAGGTGTGTTGAAAGGTGTCTGCTCATGTTTCAAATTAAACGCGCTGCTGGTCAGCATTAGCACCTCGCCACCCGTCGGCAACTGACACTTAGGGGGCTGGGGGGATGGGAGGAAGGAGGGGAGCCCATCCGCCGTTCACACTGGAATAATTAGAACATGTCAGGAAGAATTAATTTCCTCATTTTTCAAAAGGATACACAGAAATTACCATGTTATTATATGACAGGGTCCCTGGGAGGATTGGATTAAATTTGATTTCTTGCGCAGCCCACACAACAAATTAAAGTCATAAATAAGATGGAAAGAAGCAGGGCACAGAGCATATGTTTACGGCAATGAGTGAAGCCAAGGGACCAGAAACAACTATCTTCATTTCAATTTATTTAAATCAGGCCGACACCGTGTGTCTGAATGACAGCAGTTGCTAATGGGTCGAGATTAGAGGCTCCTTGGTATTAACACAGAGATCAAACAATTTCAACTAAAAAGCTAGTATGCTACTAGCTGAGCCTATTCTGCACAGGCTGACCAGCTATTGCTTGATCTAGGTCTTACTAAAGCAAAACATTATGAATAACTTATTTATTTTACTTTGTCCACTGGTTCCTGACTTATATATTCAGCTGTTCTTTTACACATCACACCTGACAGAGTATGGAGTGCGATGCTTGTCAGCATGTTTGAGGGTTGTAGGTAAGAGAGTAACAACATTTCACCTTGTCTTGTCAAACCCCATTCATTTTGGAGTCAACAGAATGTTAATGGCTGAATTTGCTGAATACATGCGGACAAATCACCCAAATGCAGAGTTTTTAAACAATGGCATTTGCAGACTCATTCTATATACAAATGTTTAGCTTCGTATCAGATTTAAAAGCAGATAATTCTTCATAGTGTATGCTTTCCCAGAGAGAATTAAAGTACCATCAAGGTAAATCAAATTAGATATTCTACTTAGGATGAGCTAAATCCTCAATTTAAAGATGCATATATATATTTAGCTGACCCAATCTAACAACACAACACTGGACGGCATCTCTCTTCTTAGGTTTCAGATTTACTTGTTAGCTTACTGTTACAATTTAATACTGGCTTGCCTGGGAAGAGTTTTTGAACTCTTTCAAAATGGCCCGTCATTAGAGTCTAGCACTCCCCTGGGCACCACAAACTTTAAATAATTTGCGAATCAATTAACTGGCTACTCTCAACGCAACAGGGATTTCACACTCCAGGGTCGTGGTGCATTATCAGTTGAAGACGATTCATGGCGTTTTGGGAGAAAAGTTCATGGTTGAAATCATTAATTTATTTTACCGGACTTTTAGTTATGCATTACTTTCCACAGCTGGGGTAGCAAGAAGATTAATGGCATGTTCTTTGGTCCTGTTTTCTGCCGTATATAGCTACTAGGTGAAACTCTGTCCTACAGTACAAGGGAACATACCTTGAGAAACAGGACAGCTGCCAAGTCGATATTAGGTTTTTATTCTTTTGAGTATGAAATAAAGTTAATCAAACCTTCAAATAATAATAATAATTATAATAAAAAACTTACAGGTTAAGTCCTTTTCATGTGATTTAATATGGACCATACTTAATCACCAACTGTAAAGAGAGCCTAGACAACACCCCTCCTCATCAAATTGCCAACACTTAAAGCATATTTTAGTTTAAGCACTTCAAAATGAGGTCACTCATGAGTAATACAGATAGCAAGATATTAATTGAATGTAGAGTTTAGGAAGATGGATAAAGTTCAGGGGGGTTTTCCACATTCTTGACAGGTAATGACGTGCAACAATTAGTTTTCCAAATTTGCACTGGGATCCTCTGAAGTAATTGAGGCTGATGAAATTAAAATCTTTGTTAGGCGGTCTTTGTCAAGCAGTCTCTGTTCGGCAACATGTTGACCATAATCACTGCAGGGTCAGTGGACTGAAGAGGCCCATTTGATAAATAATAGATGAAGAATAACCATTCAGCTGTTATTCATTTTCATTTTATGGTGAAGGGCTGTTTATTTAATTTCTGACAGAATGACTCCCCTGCATCCTCCCCTTGAGTGGTGCCATCGATAGCGGGCTGAGAGCTGTGAGACCGTGTGGCTGTTGCTTATTAGATAAATGGCACATACAAACACAGAGTGTATATGGCCTATTCTGATGGTCTAGCATATCCTCAGGTGTTTCATGATTGCATGAGTGTAATTAAACTTGTTCTCTAAGCGCTTCAGACACAAACTAAATTACTTCCTGTCATGTTTAGAGATTAATTAAACCTGTAGGTCAAAGGATCTGGATTTCAGATTGTATGAGGATCCAACTTAATGTCTCAGAAGTCAGATGGCAATGGATGCTTGCCCACAAGAGCTTTATGCAGTATTTTCTTTTATAACCAATAGCAATTTTCAATATTTGTTTAAAAAGTAGTGGCTTTGTTGCTGTGTGAGTATGTTTTTCTACACTGTAGATATGCTAGTTTTGAATTGATTCAGCTTAAACATTGAACACAACTGGCAATTGCTCATTGATTTTAGTAAACCATGTTAACTCTCTTAGGTTTTTACGGATTCCACTGTAGGTGAAGACACGTTTTACATTTTAAAAGAGATGCTGTGTTCTTAACATTACATTAAATTGTGTACATGTACTAAACAACAACTGTTATATGCTCAATGCTAGAGTATTTCATGTCGCCATGTCTGATATTAATACATCTCTGTATGTATGCAGTGTTTTTAATAACTTTGTCTTACTAATTTGATGCTATATTTGCATTCATCAGTCAGGTCACACTCTACATGACTGACTGTCACAGTGTGACCATTTTACGAGTTCAAGCCATTCACAACAAACTTGACAAAACTAGCATGCAGCAGCAGAGACAGCCCGTTGGTAGACAGGTGCATGTTCATCTGAGCAGAAGACAGTGTGTGATATGAAACAGCATGATTAAACAATGGTAAATGGCCAGGAACTTTGAATTCAGAGAGACCTTTCCCAGCCGTTATATGAACTATTCTCAACTACATTAATATGACTCCCATGATATCCACTGACATTTGGAAGAAAAGAATAATGTCAACTAAGTTCCTCACCTTTATTTGCTTAATATCGAAGATACATTTTTATTAGAAAACCTGCACGAGCAGCAGCTGAGCAAAGATTGTTGAAGTAATTTTTATTGATGCAGATAGAACTGTAGTATTATCTATACTGTTTATTGAAAGCAAAATTTGCATTTTATAGCAATATTGTTTTTGTGTGTCTTTATTTCAATTACACCCCTTTTAAACCAACATTTTTTGATGTTCAACCAAAACTGATCAGCATGATTCCTATAGTACCTACAGGATTAGTATTCAGTTGTTATATTAGGTATCATGAGATGATCTGTTATTATTTAATTCTGCTGTTTTACATCTCAGAGATACTTAAACATGTTTGTGCAATGTAAGTTGTTATGTTAACCTTCCATAAAGTTTATTCCAAACCATTTTAATTTGATTGATTCCATGGCTTATTCTGATTAATGTCATTCAAGGTTTCACAAATAAATAGACTTCCAATTAACTTCTCCAAAGTTTGGTGTGTATTTTCACTAGTGTAGGAAATAAAAATTTAGGATTTAAATAGCCATTAAGCTACAGAGAATTAATAAATTGCCTGAATGAATTGCCTGATTTGACCTTAAAATTGCAACTCCCAGAAGAAGGTGGATTACATCACATAAGGTGCAATAGAATAGAATAGAATATGAAAAGTATCTCTGACACAATATTGCAGCAAAATAAATTGCAAGAAAAGTTGGAGGATCAAATGTTTAAAGGGTCTGTCAGTAACTTTGTGGCTATGTAACTGTCTAATTGTGCATACATTGTGTGCCTATCCAATTGTCCACCTCATTTGATGCAGGTGTTCAGTGTGGGTGAAAGACAGCAGGTGTGTGAGACATGTGGCAAGACAGAAAAAGCTGAAGAGGCAAACTGATACTTACAAAAACTGAAAGACTCAATCCCCAGCTTCCAGCGATCACTGGTCGGTTGATTTTGAATTCATGTAAAAACCTGAAATTTAAGCAAAAAGAAGACAGAAAAAGACCATTTTAAGTGTGTTCAACATAATATTGTTGTTATTAAATAGCTTTTGTTTGATTAAAAAGCACCAATGAATTTGGAACATGGTAAAAATCAACAAGGGCCTTAGATAACTGTATTTACCTGCATGGGAACAAATAGAGACAGAACAAGAGGAAGATAATTGGGACCCTAGTAGCTGAAAGACTCAGCTGAGCTACTGTAATACAGCTTTGTTAGTGTCCGACCTCCAGTCATGTCAGCTGTCACCAATGGAAATCTGTCGCAGACAATGTTTAAAATCTACTTCTTTGCTACCTCATTAATCTGTCTTCCACTTGACAGATTCCACTAATAAACAGCTTTCATAAAAAGTGGTTATTTTATTTAATTTTGCTTTCTTTCTTCAAGCACTGCATGCTAATGCTGTGCTAATGATTTATTTAGGAGCCATGCTCTATTAGTTTCAGCATGTCTGTTGTTGTCTTTGTTAGAGAACGCACAAATAATCAAGAAACTCTAGTACAAGTGCATGATGTTTTAGGCATCATCTGAGCCAATTTCCAACTTAAATGCAGCCACAGAATTCATAACAATTGAGAGAAAACAATTCACTGATCAGGCCATCTAGCTTCAGGGATGAAAATGCTATAAACTCATTCATGTTCATTTTCTCACATTATGTTGTGTTTCACAATAAGCCAAGATCTCATTACCAGCTGATTTATACAATTAGTCTGCCTCAGCACTGCCAATTAAACAAGGCCAAGGGTTTTTTAAGGTCATGCTTAACTGATCTGTCACTAATTTGCACTACAGCACCTCAGTGTCCCATGGCCAGCGCCAATAAGCCACCAACAACAAGACCAGATAAATGTACCGACTACCACTGCATTGTTGTCAGAGCACAGTACATAGTCTGCTATGTGGGAGGATGGAGGGCTAACAGGAAGAGCCAGATAAAGGCAAGAGTGAGTTGCAGATGGGTCTGAACGTGGTAGCCTTGAGGCTGGATGTGACAATGGGGGAGAGGGGACCCAGGTGACCCCAGCTGAATGGAAAGCTGAATAGCACCTCTGAGTTTAAAGTCTACTCCTGTCTCTCAAATGACACTAAACATACACTATTTCACTGTTCTGAACTATGCTCCAGCTGTAACCACCCACTCCTTTATTCACTCACACACATGCGTGCGCATACACACACACACACACGATTAACTTATATTAGCAGCTATTCAATCTACACAACAATCCCTGTCTGCCGGATAAACCACATATTACATGGATGGTAATTCAATAAACCTTTCTTTGTCAAACATCTGGCTATAGGCTTAATTCCTGTTGTGCCTAAATAAATGGTAGCTCTTATAATTACAGAGAATAGACATTAACAACCTTTGAATTCATAATCTGATATTAATTGAGAACAATGAGGTATATAATAAATGGGGAAATGTATTCCTTATTCATTGGTTATTTATGTAATTTCTTTTGTCTGAGGGAAAAAAAAACAACAAAAGAATTTATAATTGCAAATAATGAGCGAACCCAAATTATATTATAATGAAGCAAATGTAGTAATCCCTGCTGTGTAATAAGAGTCAGTGTCAACCGGCCAATTGTAGCTGCATGTAGCAGCTTTTTTCCTGCTGTGAGTTAGACCTACAGGCAGGAAACATAAAACAGGCACTCCCCAATCCTAATTAGAGGATCAGGGACTTATTAAACACAATTCCAGTCAACCCCAAATTCAAATTATTAGTTTCACCACATTTTTATAAACAAATTGTCGACACACTTAACTGATATATTTTCCACACATTATTTTCTAGCAGAAGAGAGAGGAAGAGATGCCAAGTAAATTTGCACCATTAGGCTCATAGTAAACAGTCAGAGTGAGTCACAAAGACTATTTTTCTGTTAAAATGATTTCACTACACTGAAAATACTATGGGTTTAGCTCTCAGATACAAAAAAATCCAAACAGACTGACACAGCTGACATCAAAGGAGCAGGGACAGAGAGCTCACAGCTACCTGTGGCATTTCTGTCAAAGAGTGGCCTTTTCTCTAGCTTTGGCTGAACATAGATACCTCACACACACACACACACACACACGAAACACATGAAAATGC
Source organism: Nannoperca australis (assembly GCA_036023655.1). Taxonomy (NCBI): domain Eukaryota; kingdom Metazoa; phylum Chordata; class Actinopteri; order Centrarchiformes; family Percichthyidae; genus Nannoperca; species Nannoperca australis. The sequence continues at coordinate 17,835 of JAVQJD010022996.1, forward strand.
AAACATTGTAGTTGCCACAAAAGCTTTCATATGCAGTGAAGCAAAGTCGAAAATTATAGCATAATTCCCAGTGCTGAAACACACACACACACACAAATTTGTCTTGTCATAATGCTAGATTCAAAGTCCACATTTCTGCAATGATACAGTGGCTAAAATATAAGGTGAACCTTTTCACTTGTACTACAACCTCCCACACAGAAGCTGCTCATATATCTTTACATTACACATCAAACATACTGTATGCCTGCTGGAATTGCCATTTGAGCTAAAGCCTCTTGTACGGTACATGAAGGAAAGCAGTTTTACTATCTCAGCTCAGAAAGATTCACTTTCACATCAAATGAACCTTCAAATACCACGTGTGTTCATGTACGGTGTGGGCTAAGCTTAATTAAATTTCCCCTGACCATAACAGAGAGTTGTGTTTTTCAACCATCATGTGACAGTGGCTCAGTATCAATAGACAACATCACCACAACGGTTTACAACACAGGGGAGACCAACCTCTACATAGCTGTCCCAACCAAATTTAGGTTTTATGTAAGTGTTCACTTTATATTGCATTAAAACTACAGAATGTGGGACATGTTTAAATTGCATGTATGTGGGTGTCTGCATGTTTATGTGCCCGCTGCATACGTGTATGTAAATGTACATTTCACCTTGTTTAGTTTTGTGTGGATATGCATGAGGCAAGCCAAAACTTGTACTTCAACTTCTGTTTGGAATTCATCCAGATCTGCAACATGTTAAAAAAAAAATCCTCCCAATCCTCCGTTCCAAATCCTCACTCTGTCCTGCGTCCTAACACGCTAAAGTAGGAATTCTGCAGAGTTAGTTATTTTGACAATAGAGGTAATCTATGCCATCAGCAGGCTGCTCCCTACCTGGATGCTGTGTGGTTATCTCTGCAGAAGCAGCAGCCACACAGTCAGGCAGACAGGGGACTGCATGGGGGAGTTTGGGATGCAATGAGGTGGGGCTATAACAGTGGTCCCAGAGGAAATATGGAAATGAGAGGAAGAGGAGGGGTTGGGGTGCAGTGTGGAGGGTGAAGGGGTGAAGCGCAGAACATTCTGGCACAGAAGTGTCGGATATAGTAATTTAACACGTGATTGTCTATTAAATATCCAGTTCCATAAAGTCAATCCTCTCTGCGGTAGCATCATCTGTGAAATATGAGGGGACATTGATGTTCAGGAAACAGCTAGTGTTCAGGTAGACTGTGGACACTTTGGCACAGATCATTTTAAGGAGGTAGCATTTGTGGAGTGATTGTTTGCTCAAAAATGCTGTCCTGTTAGACAGACGAGCTGTATTTCTACAAAAGATCCACCGTATCATTGAGTTATTTGGTGCTGGAAACAGGTCAATCACGTGCTAACAGCCGTTTCATGCTCCAGCACACAGTTAACTGTCACAGCCTTACAAATCTCTCTTTTCTTCTCTTTTTATCTTTACCCTCCGTCTCTCTTAAACTGCCCTTTTCTGTCTCTGGCTGATCCTGTCCTGACACTGAACTACAGCTGACTAGACACTCACAAAATGTCTAGCACCAGCGTGTCAGGAATGACATCCAGAGTGTCACTCCAGTTAAAATATCTTTGTTGAGAGTAAAACAGTGACCTGTATATTGGCAGAGCTAAAGTGCAATAGTGCCAGATAAAGCAGGGGGAAAAAATCCACGCTTGAACAGCAGTTATTCTACCCAGAGTTTGTCACAAGCAGTAGCTTGATACAGATACATTGCTGTGGCTGAACAAGGCTTTCGTGTGCTGCTCAGCAAATGCATTATCTGTCATTTCCTCTGCGTCAAATAACAAGAATAAAAGTCTATTTACTGAGCAACTGGGTTGAGGCAGGGTGAAGGGAGAGAGACGACCAGCAAATAGAATGTTTTCCTCCACGTTGGACGGCATTCAGTCCCCAGTGCTCCTAACAGGCGGACGAGCAACCTATCAATTCTCTTTGATTCCCTCTCACATATTCTTCACTCCAAAGACTGTAAAGACAGAGAACACAGAATAGGCTTGTCTTTTTGCACACTGATGAGCCCTCTTTTCTTAACTTCCAAGATATACACATATATTTTCTTTTCCTTTTTTTCTTTCTCTGTTTCTTTCTTGCTCCGTGTGGGGTTTGTGTATTTGTGTATGTAGGGGGGAGGGATATAAAAACAAGTATCTGCCTTTCTCCCAGGTAATGTGGTTATTTTCCAGGACCCATCTTCTAGTTTACTGCGTGGTGGTGTTTCTCTCCTCTTATCGCCTGGCCCTCACGGGGCACTTTAGCCCCTCAAATCCTGTTCACCACATACTGGTTTTAGAATCTGTGAAATGAGTGCTAGAGAAGCGTGGCCACAATGTCTGCCTGTGTTGCTACTGGACTCAAATGGGCTTGGTGCTTTTTTTTGTCCAGGGAGATGCATAAATGGAAGTTTTTAACACCTCAAAGGAGGCTGGGCCTTTGTGGAGCCACACTAGAGAAGCTTGCCAGTCTCCCGAGGAGGCAGACACACTGAGTGCTGCAGGACAAAGAGCTAGAGGAGCAGAATCAGCAGGGGCATCACTCTGCTTTGGGCACCAGGCAGACACACACATGTACACCCACATATACTGTATAACTGCTCTTGCATATAGAGCGCTTATACGAACACATGCACTCACACACAAACACTACTAAGGTTGGAATGGCATGTTCATACTATCTGAATTATACCTGTGAGCATAATATCAAAAACAAATATATCATAACAGTCGTATCATATTTTGAATCTGTTAAATTAACAAACAGCAAATTCCTACAACTTTTACCCATCTCTAACACCTGCACTGCAACCTTGTTACATGTACCCAAACAGCCTGCAGGATTAACAAAAGAGTAGGATATAATTCTTTTGAATATAAACACTGTATTACCACCAGTTTAAATAGAACATACAGTAGCTAACTGTAAATAGATTCATATGTGATTGTACAAACACGCTCAATAAAAATGACAAATACAACCAGCACAACAGACGCTGCCATTTCCTACTTATTGATTTCAGCTCCACTGTTTGAAAATAATTTCCTCATTTCCATCCCAATTTTCCTTATTGAAATTCTTTTTTATTCCCGAGTACAACCCGACAGCTGGCATGTACAATCAGTCTTTATGCCGTTTAGATATCTACAATAAGCATTTAGATGCAAATATCTCTGCCTTGTACAAAGGAGTTGCAACTTCTGTCAGAAGCAACATAATCAACCTGCAATTGTCTCCTGGCTCCAAGTGGTTTTCAGTGACAAGGCCTAAGCCGTTAGCATCTGTATTCAAATGATTCCCTATTTCAGGCACAGTTTAGTGTGGATATTTTCCAACCGTACTGCACTGAAAATCAATCACATGGTGAATTAAACCAGAAAGGAAACAACTGATCCATAAATGATCAGGTTACAACATTGGTGTCCGCAAATTATTCAGTGTTTTCCTTGTTTGAGGAGAAGCAGGGACGCGCCATTTGATAGTATCCTTTTCCACCACTGGCTTGTATTACTGTTGCACATTTTTCAATTTGCGAAGGCAGGCTTAAGTTGACAAATATTTATTTTAGCGGCGAGCTCAGCACAATGCAGACAGATAACTTTAATTAAAGACGTGCGAAACCTTTGTGGCATGTAACAGAGTAAAGAAAGTCTTAAATGGGCCGCAGTGTTCTCAGAAAGGAACGATTATAGTTGAACATTCAACTTTAACCATGTTGAATGTTTCATATCCATGTTGGAAAATACACTCATTATCTTCCATCCATTTAACCCAACGCTGTACTCTACAGTCTAAAAAGTGATCTAACTTTTAGTCTTTCTTCTCTGGTGGAATACTAAACTGACTGAAATCTTGATTAAGATTTAAGGGTCATATAAATATAAAACAAAAAGGCCTGCACTGTAGCGTATGAATATGGTGTAAATCTGATACTGATTGGGGCATATGCTTTGCTTTGGCTCCACTGGCCCCTATACAGCCATTTCAACAATTAACAGTTTTTTTTTTTATTATTTACAGTTGCATAGGTCATTTGTCTTTTTTTTTTTAAACACACAATTAATATCAGCGTTTGCAAATGCAAATGAGTCCATTTAGGGGGACGGAAAATGATCAGTTTGAGAATATTTCTGCCTTCTTAATCTTCCTAAGAGGGAAATGATTTAAAAGGAGGACACAAATCTCCAGTGACATGGCAGGAACTGTAGGGCACTTTTCTCTCTCTCTCTCTCTCTCTCTCTCTCTCTCTCTCTCTCTCTCTCCCCCCCCATTCTCCCTTTCTCATCTCACTCATGTCTCCCACCCAGCCCCCATTCCCATTTCTCTCTCCTCCTAATTTACCTCTCCTCCCTGTGTTGCCCTGTAGGGGTGGAATGGCCAGGATTAAGGGACAAGGATCTGAGGGCAGGACTCTACTTGGCTTGTCCCTCCAGAGGAAACAAATGTAGTGTTTGAGCCACTGATCACTGGTATAATTGAGTTTAACACTCCTTTTCTGGATTAAAAAAAGAGCCTTTGAAATGAAAGGTCAAATTACCTCTACAGTCAGGCAATAAATAAGTCAAACAAGGTAAGAGGTTCCTGCCAGCATATGTTAGTGGCAAATTTAATTAGTGGAAAAACAGGAGGCTCTTCCATTCCATACTATGTTGAACAAAAGCAGTGTTGGAGTCCCAACTGTATAGCAAAGGAATGAAACTATAGCAATCATCACTTAATTCATCGCATCATTTAAAGTCATAGTTAACAGAGCATGATTCCAACTTGCTCTATCGGTGCTAACATATGAACAGCTCATAATTTAAGAAATCCAGCCTTAATTTTGTAATATCACCAACATATCCACAGCACTTTTGCACAAAATCTAATTGAATGGTGGAAAAAAACCCTTCTGGATAACGTTCTTGGCCATTAGTCTGCACACCTTTTAATGCATGTTTTTTTCCAGTTATGTATGGTATTCTATATGCCCATTGTTAATTGACTGCAGCACAAGGAAAGAAAATGGATATAAAGTAAGGCTGCAGTCTGGACTGGAGGCACAGAAGGTGGCCGGGCAACGAAAGAGAGAGAAAGAGAGAGAGAGAGAGAGAGACACAACACTGCTCTACACCCACTAGCTACAATGTGGCCTTTGTGACATAATGCACTCTGCACAGCAGATTGTGGAAAATAATCCAAAATTTACTGGTTTGCATATCCAGCAATAACAACTGACATCACAACCTGCACCATATATCCCATGTTTCTGGGCAAATATTACATTTAGTGGAGAATGATGGGGGTAAGAAAAACATAGTTAAGCTGTTATTATATTCCCATCATGTCCTGGGAGCCCATTACAGCATGGCACAAGCAACGGTGAAACTGAGAAACTCATCACACTGAGGCTACAGGCAGAGGGCTGGGGAGCACTTAGACTCACAGTACAAACTTACTGCACACTGTTAACTGCTGGAGAAAGATGTAGTTCAAACAAACACTTTGCACCTACAGATTATCTGTATTTAAATTCTGCTAGTCATTAAGATTTAGTTTTTCCCTTCTAGTGTTTAGTTGGCTTCTGTGTGCTACAATTAGTGTTGGGCCAAGTACCTTCAGGTGTTTTTGCAGAGCTTCTGAAAAAGCAAAATGAAGAAGATAATGCAGCAGAAGGGCAGGAGGAAGAGGCTCTTTAGTGTGGCTGTCCCGACAATAGCAACACGAGGTTGGTGTTAACTGTGCAAAATAGGACAACAGGTGGGTCACATGAAAGATCAATGTTTTTTTTCCCACATGCCCAACACATGCTTCTCATTATTCTACAAGAAAAACTGAAATCGCTCCAAGCAAAAGAGAGAAGGCTCTCCATAGCCAGTACCACTCACCGCAAACAAGTCTTCAAGTATATCTTACATTACGTGAGTATACATTTTAAAGCGGAGTACGCTTTGAACATTTCATTAGGACAAATTGAAAATATAAATAGATTAAATTTCGAATCCAAACATGCAATAAGTGCTGCAAGGTAAATATAATCTATATAATACAATAAAAACACTTTTTTATTTTTCTCTGAATATAACCGATTTCAAATGAAAGAGCCAAGCAGACTTTTAAAAAAAATAGCAGACTGGTTCCCATACCCTTTGTAAATGTGAGTTAAAATTTATACTGAATAAAACATATAAATAAATGTGATAAAATATGTGACTTCCATCCAGCTGAAAATTCCACAGCTGTACCATTTAAAATTTTTAAATAGGGAAAAATAACAGCCATGGACATACCCCTTGTGTGTGTGTGTGTGTGTGTGTGTGTGTGTTGCGCATGTGTGCGTGTACATATATCCATGTGTGTGCATGCCTGCTCTCCACAACAGCCCCCTAAGCGTGGGTTTGGGCAGACTGTGGCCTACCAGTAAAATGTTGAAATTGGAAAAAATATTACCCTTCTTTCTCTTGAATAGCCGAGAGATAAGCACCCTTTAGCAATGAAGCCAGTGGAGTTTAAGCTTATTATGAATACCTCTCCGAGCGCAGAAGCATGTACTGTAGAAATCAAAGGGAGTAATAGGCAGGTAAGCCTGTGTCATTTTAAGGAGGAAGTCAGTTGTGAAATTGTAAAATCGCAAGGCCCTGCTGACAATCTCCCACCCTCAGAACACTCCCATAAATGATTTCTAATGGCAGTGGCTATCACATATCTGAAAAAGTCAGAAGTTTGTGAGCCGAAAAGAAAGAAAGTCCAATGCTAATCTTTCCATTGAAGGAGATTAATAATAATAACAACAACAATAAGACCATTTATCTCTTTGATTAAACAGCACATACTTTGAAGTTCACAAGAATGTGTGATTCTTTGCAAGTGCCCTAAGCTTCCTGAGGTAGACCTGGCTTTGCAGAACATTCCTCATGTTTTCATGTTCAATTGGCTGTGAAAGTCCACAGCATAACTCGTATATGCTGGATTGAAACAAAAAAAACAAAAACAAGCAACAAACTGAGGTCATCTTCATTTTTTAATGATGTTTGGGGTACGAGCTGCTCCTGAAATTCCTGAATTCCTACATGAAGCAAGTGCACATACACTCACAAAACACATCAGCTGTAGGGTTATAGTAGAATAGTCTGTGCATTTTTTGCCTAATAGCTTAAATTGAAAATCTCCTCTGCTGTAGATCTACTGTAAAGATGATATTACTGCTCAGGCAGCCTAGACTCTGTAGTGCTTGCATATTCTACAAGGCACACACAAACCACACACAGGCTAATACATACTGTGCTTTTTCGCCTCTGAATATTCATCCATGTTTCCACATCATCTGCAGGTCTCCTAATCACAGTCACTTCCCCTTTAATCACAGGGCTCTAATTAGGTCCTAATAAACCATTTTGCCATCCTCTTGGAGCGCCTCTATGTCACTCACACATCAAACCAAGAAATACTTTATTAAGGGGCTGTCAACCTCAAAGGAAAGCTCCTCCAGCAGCAGTGATACAGATACTGCGGGCACACCCTCTTACACTAATTGAAATTATCGAAAGCTCCGCTTACATGTGACACTTGGCCATGTCTGAAACCATGGCCTGAAGTACAGCAGTCAAAAGCATGACGCTTGTGCCAGCACTGAGGCTCTACTGGATTCTCTGATGTTGGGTAATTGTTTAAACCTGAGTGAATATGGCACAGGGCCTCATGCTGCCTGTCCTGCCAAGAGATGAAAAAAAATGTTCTCACTAGTACTTTTCTTTTCTGTTTCTTCTATTCTAATTCAGTCCAGCATGGGCTTCAAGGAAAGCCTCAATGATTCCATGTTCATCTTGGAGAAGCAGTGTTGGGGATGATGATCACTGACCACAAGTTGATAATGATGACTGTTTAATTAGAAGCCTTTCTTTGGCCTGGCCGCAACCCAAACTCCTCCACCCTACAGATGGTAACCAATAAATTTAGCTTTGCTGAGGATGAGGAAGAACATTGTACCTCCCCAGTTTACCCTCAACCCCACCCCTAACCAAGGACATAAACCGTTTCTCCTTGCTAACTCAAGAACGCAACCAGCCCTGCTCCATGTGTGCGCGAACTTCTGACTGTGATGGTAAAGTCCAACTGTGTTTTCTATGTTCATATCCATCTAACATGTAATTGGTAATACATTTTCAAAGAATAGCCATTGGAATACATTTTTAATGTGCATTATCAACAAATCTACAATATCCTCTCCTTGCAACTAAAGCATAATTACATTTTTTTATTATGTTTAGGCAACTCAAAGCACTCGGTTAGAGTTAGGGAAACACTGTGGTCTTGTTAAGTATATGATGGTTATGGTTGGGAAACTAAAACACTTCGTTAAGGTTGGCAGAAACATCATGAGCATGGTAATTATTAAAAAAGTCAACTGCTGGGACGCAAACCCCAGTTTCCAGTGTAGAAATCATGTGCCTGGCCTTCCACCCAGACCTCCTCCACATGACTTTACACTGTGTTATTAGAACGTAACTCTGTAAACAAGCTTTGACAGTAAATGTAAATCGCTATTGCAAATTTGCTGCATATGAATGTAATATGTAGGAGGGAAGGTTTTGAAGTAAAGCAAAGTTTTTGTAGATTGTACAGACTATCTTGTTTAGTGGAAAACAGAGTGTTACTGTTCTCCAGACTGGACAACCTCTCCCATCCTCTGGTCCCCCTCAGTCTAGTCCTCACCCACCTCCAGTCAATCATCCTCCCTCAGACAAGCCTCTTCCCAGAGGTTTCTACACCCATATTGCCTGGCAGAAACAATACTCTGTGTGTGTGTGTGTGTGTGTGTGTTTGTGTGTGTGTGTGGGCGGGTGGCGTGTGCCAGAGTGGCTATCCCCTCAGATTGTCAAAGAGGCTCATAGGAAATGTACTGCATGGGCCAAACCACAGGCTTTCTCTATCATTTCAACAAATTTCTCTTTTTTAGTCCACTTCAAGAAATCTGATTATCACAGACGGCACTTTTTTTGGCTTTATTCTTTGAGTCTGGCTTTCTGGGATTTCCTCACCGTAGCTGGACTGTGCTTATAAATGTGCAGTTGAGCCAATCAGGTGTTTCTTAAGTGCCACTTTAGACTGGGCAAAATGTCCCACTGCCTTCAACAGTTGTTTCTATGCATGTATGTCAATTCATGGACCTTCAAAGAACGAGCAGATGGCTGTTAATTAAAACTTGGTTTAAGTTGAAAGGTCATATTTTCCAACATTAGTGTCTTTGTTATGGCTATGGTTGTATTGTGGTACAAGTAGGCAGAGTGGTGGATAATGTTACTACTCACCATTTACCAGGACTGGTGAGAGTAGAAAACCGTTCCATTTGGAAACAAATGAAAGAGGAAAAGTCAGCCGCTGCTTTGTTGTACCCAATAAGTACAATAAGTATTCTCAACCACCTTGAAAATACAAGATTTACCCCCTGAAAATGTCACTATGTTTGGGTCAGGAGAAAAATCTATTGCACAGACTAAAGAAGACAGAGTTCGATCTACTTACACATCTTCAGAAGGGTCTGATGCAACATGAACATTAACATCATTATTTGTGCCGGGTCTTTAGTCTCAGAAAATCTGCTCTTAGCCCATCTTTTCACCAACAGGATCTAAACACTCTCTCCCTTTACATAGAGAGAGGATAAAGACAGACAGAAACCAAGAGAAGGCTTGTGGTCGGGTCTGCTGAAGCCATTTTCTCATTGCACATTAAGGGCAAAGCCTTGTAACAAATCCAAGTCAGTGTAAAAAGAAATTATTCAGAAAGGAAACAAAAGACAAAAGAGATGTTATGGTTAACTTCATCAAAACTTTAGCCCCAAGACCCATTGCATCTATTCCCCCACCCTCCTTCTTTGTCACTTTGATTTATTTTTGGCATCGTAGCATTTTTCAAAAGGAAAAACTGTTGGGAATCTGATTTCTGGCCCAGTGTGTCCTTTCTTTTCCATAACTTCCTCGCCTGTTTTAGATGTTACAGTAGCTGCTCCATGATGCAAGTGGTTGATCAGTATTTGTTTCCATCCAAGAGGGCTGACACACATACTATCTAGAAAACTTGAAATTCATCAGCAGCAAAGACAAAGTATGTTTTTGTTATGAGGCCTGTCTATAATGGAATGAACAAGTTAAAGCTGAACTAAGGTTTTAATACACACTCAAAATGTGTGTAAATATGCAAGATATGGTGGCTCAGGTCATTTTTGCATTCATGTAGTTTCTAGTCATGTAGTCTTTGGTAATGTATTTATACTCATACTTGTCAATCAAACTGCAGAAGCCAAATATCTGGACCAGCCTTCCGCATCATGCATCAAAGTGCCACGTTATGGTAAAATTGCTCATCATGGCCATGTCACATGCTAAAGAAGACAACACAATGTATCACATATCTCAGGCAAGAGTGCAAACATGCACAAATACAGACTGTGTAGGAGCGCGCACACACACACACACACACACACACACACTCACAAGTTGCCAATCTGATCTGAAAACTGTCGTGTGCCAGCAAAATGGCTCCCAGCATCCTAAAGGCTGGACTGCAGAGTAAATAAGCCAGATTGGCTGGCTTAGTTACAGCTATGGAGCATATTTTACATCTCATGTCAGATAAAGCTGGCAGATACCAAGCCGGCTGTCAATCTCCACCAACTGGATAATGTCTAGTCGTTCAGCTTTCACAGACAGTGGAGACCTGTGTAACTTGGATACTTCTAAGATTACGGAGCACATAAACTTTTGCGAAACCGGATCAGTTACATTTTCAATCACAAAAGGGTAAATTAATAAAACCTTGCGTCTCATGCGCAACCCTCAATGTTGAAATACATTTCTGTAATAGGGTTATTTATAACAAATGAGAAATTCAAATACGATATGTGCTTCACGCTGTAATTGCTTCTCTCCTAGAGAGGGTGACGTTTCTAAAGCCTTTTTTTCACATTATTTTTCATGAAATCTCTCTGTTTCACAGCTGCCCATGTTGGCTCAAGTGATATTTTCATAGTCCTTTAACGCTTCCTCCAAGGCAGAGGCTCACCCATGGGAAGACTCCAAACACAATGGGGGGGAGTGGGGGGGCATATGGAAAAAGCTTGTTGTGACGCTTTTGTATGCGAGCACCGCAAAAGCCCACATTACACTAATCTCTTTTCCCTTGTTCACTCACAAGACACAATCGCATGTCTTCAGAGCTTCTCAAATTCTAGTAGGACAGAAATCACCTGGGGCAAAAGATCACAGCCTCTTTTTTAAATTTAAATATCTTAGCATTCTGCAGCAAGGTCACTCATGCATACACAGACTGTATGTCCATCTATGAAAGGTTAATAGATTGATAAGCATAATTTCTCTGTGACTTAAATTAAAGGTTAGTGGGACTGCAGTTGGTGAAAGCTGTTACTGAGTCAAAGTGAAAAGAATAATAATTAATGCACGACGCTCTCAAACTGTAGCTAACAAAATGGTTGCCATAAAAAAAAGAAAAAAACTGGCTTTGGATTCTGCACCCAAATGTCTGCAAAAGGAACATGGACTGACACGAGTATTTGTTTTAAATTCAGTTTCAACCACCTGCACTCTTTTCACACAACCTGACAGTTCGCAGCCTTGGACCATATGCTGCATGCGTGTATAAGAGAGAGAGAGAGAGAGAGAGAGAGAGAGAGAGAGAGAGAGAGAGAGAGAGAGAGAGAAATTAATGCCTGTGTCCCCGTGCAAGGAAGAGAGAAGTGTGTGTGTGTGTGTGTGCGTGTGCGTGTGCGTGTGCGTGTGCGTGTACATATGCAGGGACTCCAAAATCCACCACATTTTAATTACTGCCCGGCTGCACTGTGTGCCTCTTTGATATGGAAATAAAGGCAACCATCTTCATACAGCCACTGTACAAATCTTCATCTGATTCATAAAAAACAATGAGCCCAACTAATTCCTACACCTGATTACAGTCCCAGACCTGTGTCAGAACACGCGGCCACCAAGACCCCTCCAATTAATTCTACATATTAATGTGTAATAAAAAAAAGATAAAAATCTTACCATAGCCTTGACTGTTGCATTTTGAAGTCAAAGTTAATTATGCACAACTATGCTATGGACTAAAAGAAAATGTCCAATTATTTTAAGAAAAACATTTTCGGTGGGAGAGTGAATGATACAGATCAAAATGGGCCACTTAGGTTACTTGTGCAATTATGCAGTTCCTGTGAAGATACACATATTTAGAGTTTTTTTCCCCATCTGTAATTCTTTAATGTCAGCAATACTGTTCACTTACAGCAGCCGTGGGACACAGAGATCTAATAGAGCAGGGGGGGAAACTGCCCCTGCCCTTGTTGATGTTCAGTAAGTGGTGGCGCACATAGGTGCTATTTGTTTCTGAATAAAAAAAAACCAACATGTACTCAAGTTTAATCTTTGACATAAGAGGACCCTGTGTTCAAGGAAAAACATGATCTTAAAAAAAAAAACTCAATCATAATGGCGCGAATTAAAACCCCAAACTTTTTTAAAATTGAAAATGTACAAGCGTGAGATCACATCGGTGTATTACACCATCTCCATGATTCTGTCTGGCTCCATTTTCTCACAGCTTTCCAGTTAAGACTTAGACTTTGTGGAGATGATGCCCCACTGTCTGCTCCTGATGACTCAGTTGACCACTGATTTCATCAGCAATTCTCTCCTACAAAAAGTGACAATGGTGCAGGCTGTGAAAAGCCTGTTTCCTCCTGTACAAGCACAAATCCACTTCATCCAAACAGAAGGCATCTGCATCGCACTTACTCTCTTTTAAGCCACGATGCACACTGTCGTCAGAAAATCGCTCTACCCTACCAAATGCTGCTCTGGTGTACGGAGGAGGGCGAGTTCTCTGTCACTGCATGCATGCATGATACATAATAATGTGCAACGCTTAATTACATTGTCCCGTGTAAGAAAATTAAGCATCATGACAGAAGTGACATGTTACAGACTTGTCAGGAACTTCTTGTTTAAATTACAGCGGCTATGGCACATTCCCATCAGTTTTGATCATTGTTGAAATATTCTACAGCAAATTAGATAACACTTAGACAGATGTCACAGCATCTGCTGCCCCCCTCCTCCACCTTTACCAGGCCTGCTGTTGTTTACCTCCTCTCATCTTGTTTATCATCAGGTCTCAGCCGCTTCATCCACTACCACAAAGAGAGGGAGACTAGTACCTGTGCACCCCTCAGCTCCTCCCCCATCTACAGCTTCACTCTCCTTGCCCGCATCCCAGCAGCGTCCTGTCACTTGGAATAAAATAGCTGTCTTTCTGCGAAACACAGTATATATGGAAAGATAACGCGATGTGTAAGGTCTCAGTTACGCGGTCTAAATGACATTTGCTCGGGAGAGAGAGTGGCTTTTTGGATGTTGACGTTTCAAATCAAAATCAACAGCAATGTTTATCTGTGGAAAGAGTGGAGACTTTCTCTGCAAAGCATTTGATCGAGGGAGTGTATCACTCATGCATGCACACATGCCAAGGCATAGAGGGGCTCTCTCTCTCTCTCTCTCTCTCTCACTCACACACACACACACACTACGATAATAAAACAATGACAGTTTTACAAGAACATAAAATATCAAGGTCCGGAGAGACTGACTCATCAGAAGTATGGAATATTCTACATACAGTATTACACACATTTTTAATATTGTTTGTAATGTTGCTCTCTCTGCTAATGACACCACATCACTATTATTTATAATCCCATGGCAGATTTATGTCGATATGATTTTTTTTCCCTTCCATGAGTGTGAAATCAGCTTATATTTAGTTGTAATTGCCTATAATTCCATAAGAATTCTGTTTGGCGGGGAAACATGATCTGGGAAAAACTGTTGGCAGAAGAGCATGGCCATAAAATGAAACCTAGACAAACCGCAACTTTCATTTTGTGTCACTCTGTGGCGTGAAGACAGATAATATGTGATTTTTAGCAGTGAAATGATTAAACACTTTACAATGACTAATAAAGACAGTGGTATTTGTTCTTTCATAAAATTCCCTGTAAATAGCATCTGCTGTTAACTCGAAATGATCCAGTTCACCTTCTGCTTTAATAGCATCAACCATAAGCCTAATCAATAATCAATGTGCTCATATACAAGGTAAGATATAGTAAGGATATTGAAACAATATCACATAAAGCACATTTCTTTCTGAATCACTCCCTCCTTTCCTCCCTCTTTCCCTCCCTCCTCCTCTTTCCTTCCTGCTTTTTCTTTGATCCCACTAATTGCTGGCACAAGAGCTTAGTTTAAAACAAATTTCACCTTTAGATGATGAGGACAGTTAAAAGTAAAGCTACAAGTAAATGTAGTTTGTGGCACTCAGTCTAAACAAATTTTAAGATGGGCTCCTTCACAACATTTCTCTTTCCCTCAATAAAACAAATAATAAGAAAGCTCTAATGGCAGAGTATAATAATGAGACGAATGATTCTCAGCAGCAAAGTTACTCTTGCAACACGGGAGACATTGGACTTGGACAGAGAGCAGGATATGTTTAGACAAGCCAGGTGGCTTCCCCTTTCATGCCAAAATGAAAGTCCTAAAATCTCTGAACTTACTGGCACATCAGCGTCAGCGAGTCTATATCTTATGCTGAGTCCAGGTTGGAAATGCTGCTTTTCTCTGTCTTGCAAAAAACTCAAGTCACCCCGAGATCCACCTGCAGATTAGTCCTTGAAAATACAGAAAATGCGTGAGGCCAGTCAGTATGAAATATGATAAATATATTATTGCCCTGCAGTTCTGTTAAGTATCATGTATCATCAAATTGCCAGTCTTTACGTTTTTTTTTTAATTCATGTTTAAATCAGCTACAATTACTGCAAAATAAAATCACATCTGTCCTGGACAGCACTGGTAAGACAGCAGAAAATGATTTGAAGGGATAACATCGACAAAATGATAGTCACACTCAACACTTCTCCAATTATTAAAATGCACATCCAAGTTGTGTGTAACAACTGCAGAGAGGAGTATGAAGGGAAAAGGTGATTAATTAAGACGCCGGTAGTTTCTCTGCGCAAAGAAAAATAAGTGAGATCCGTTAAATAAGAGCCAAGTGCAGTTCTGTGGCATCAAAGGGTTGTAATGCCGCTTTTCACTCTTTTCCTCTCTCGCTCTTTTTGTGAGCGACACGCTGAGCTGAACAAGCCGTCAGAAACAAACTCTTCCAGAGACAGAGCCGAGTGCCCCTGTATAGCAATCAGGACAATGTGCTGAATGGGCAGTCTAATTATAAATGTGCCATTTAGACTTGCATTTGGTCTCCAGTCCAGAACCGCCTTACCTTATGAGGAAACCCGCGTGCACAGCTACACTAAGAGCAACTGTTCAAAACAAAATACCACAAGGAGAGAAAAACTTCACTCCGACACCGGGCGGATTATTGTTTCTGCTTTTGTCTCTGGAGAATTACCCATGAATGTGTTATTGTTTGAGGAGTGTTAAGAAAAGCACACGGGAGAGCTCATTGTGTTTTCATTAATTAGCCACAGGTGTGTTATTTGTGTGGTCAGACGCACGTGCTTGCAGGGTTTAATAAATAGAAGAAAAACAATTACGTTTCCTAAAAAAGTTTCCATTGTTGTCATAGCTGATTCTGTTCTTAATAAACTGTTATCATAGCTCCCGCAGCCGTCTTAGAGGGCTGTTTTTTTGTACACAGGGAGTGGGTCTAATTTTGGAAAACATCTTCAAATGAGGGGCCATCTCCGCGCAGCACACGCTGCCAATATCAGGCTCTGTCAACGATATTTCACTTAATCTGCCATTCGTGATAAACCTGGAAAATTATTTATTACATTTATGCAACACAAATATTTCCTAAAGGGCAATTTAAGTGCTTTCCCAATACTCGAAACATGAACAAAGTGTATTTTATGCTCTGAAAATATCAAAACAATAATGATTCTGTTATAAAACCAGATTATTAATTTTCTGAATTGTTTTAAAGCAACAAGCGGAACAATGAAAGAAAAACAATTAATCATTATTGAGCACATTTGCACTTTTCACAAGAGGACCTCTGTGCAGCCCGGGAGCGCCGAGCTGCACAGACTTCGGCTTAAATGGAAATCTGTCTGTACAAGTACATCTCCTCTAAATGGACGAGCCAAGCGATTGTTGAATTTAATTTATGGCTTATGCATTCTTTAGAGGTCGATTCCCCTGACCCTCCCAGAAAGTTAAGGAAGAGCAAATTCCCACAGGCTGCACGACGGCCAGAGCCTGTGCGTTTCTGACACAAATAAAAACAAAAGCAGACAAAAGGCCGCTGGTGAAAGGCAGCTTTGGTGGAGCAAAGAGCCCTGGAATGTTTAAAGGTATAATGAGACATGAGCGAAGGCTTCAAATAAACTTGTCCACCTCACATGCAGAGAGGGGCAACCTACCGGGGCGCACGTCACTGTCAATGAATAGTACCGCTTTGTGGACAGTTGTGAAACTGCCACCAGCAGAAGAAAGTTACGGGACATGTAAACACAAACACCAAAGCGCTGTCAACCTTGAAGTATTTAACAGTTTGGTAAGAATCGCCACTCGTTTGCGATGTTTGGAGGTGAAAATGTAATCTGTGACAGCGGTGCGGGTTGTTCTGAGCGCTGCAGTTTGCACCGCGCAGCCCGCGTCCGCTCGCACGGCTTCTCGCTGCTGAAATAAACAAAGAAGAAGGGGGGGAAAAAGGCGATGTCAAACCTTCAAACGACGTTTCGGGTTGTTTCAGAGTTTAATTGTGACGAAGTTTGGTGTTGTATTTAGCGCCGTTTTGCCGATTCTGACGTGAACCCGAGCGCCTCCGAGCCGACACCGCGCCGCGTGCACTCCGCCTGTTTCGGCGAAAGCGACACTCGAAATGATCGCAATAATTAAAGTTTGACAGTCGTTCTCCCGGTTACAAAATGTGCGAAGCCGCGTGCGCGTAACACACAAACAACTTTCTAAAAATGCTTTTAAAGCTGAATGCGCGCACTGTGCCGGAACACCTCGCTGGCAGCGCGTTCGACTTTTAGGAATAAGCAATAAAACACAAGGTGAAAATATCAGGACAACACAGAGCGCGTTGAAAAGTACAGCAAACGTGTTGTTTACCTTGATGATCTGAGCCGTGGTGAAGATGTTTGTGCGTCCTTTCCCCTGCGTAAAGACAGCTAGACTAGGCTACACTTTGTAGAAAATGATCACTGAGATGTCTGTTGAGCGAAAACTTAAGTCTGCTCACACGGGGCCATATGAGGGGATCCCGTGTGCTCTCTGTGAAGTTCAGCTGTCCAAAACTACAAGTACCTTTTGTTGTTCGCCTATCTGTTCTTTATCTCCCTCCCTCTCCCTCTCTCGCTCACACTCAGACAAGAGAAGACGATGGGTAGAGCTGCTGTCAATCTTGGCAATCAATGCGCGCAGCCATGTCGCAAGTATTCAAAGCATTTCCCGTCGTGCAACATCAGAAAGTGAGTGGCCAGGGCATTGATCTGAGGAAGGCAAAGAGGCAGGACTCCCCCCTCCTCCTCCCAGACAAGAGATGCGAGAGAGAGAGAGAGAGAGAGAGAGAGAGAGAGAGAGAGAGAGAGAGATTTGTGGTGAAATAAAAGTGGAGACAGGGAGGATGGTTGTAACTGCCGCAGTTTAGTCCGTTTAATAAGCTTACTTAAATGAACATCACTTACAGGCACAGCGACTACAAAGTCAAGGATAACTTTTTGCCCTCTAGAGATGCTACACTTTTTTCCTTTTAGTGAAACAGTGACACTTTTTTTGTTAACTTTGTCAGAAGACAAATAAAGCACTGGCCACTCCAACTTCAATGAAAGTGTTTCAAAATCTTTAGAAGAAAGCTGCAGCTGACATGATATCATGAAAGCAGGTGAGAGAAACCCTGGAAGAGCGTAAGGAGTTCAGGGACTAGTTTAGACGTGTGTGATACAACTGCATGTATTTGCATAAATTCAATCGGCACCTAAAATAAACATAACCTTGTTCTTTTCTTACTTACTTTTTTAAATGATCATATAAGAAGCAAGGCATGTTGATTTCCACGCCACACAGAGGTCTCAGGCTTCTCTTCAGATATTTGCAAATGTCATGGACTGGAAGTCACATTATGCACCGCAGCTTTTCTGGATTTTGAGACAATTATTTTTGATTGATTATCCTATAAAAAGTACGTCCACCATGTACATTATTCTCGTCATGCAGAGCGTGTAACATTTATTTCCACGCCGCTTATTTATTATTAGATGAGTCAATTATCACATTCAAAGAAAAGGTCTTTTCCTCGTGACATGGTCAGTTTTTGAGAGTCATAGAATTTAAATTAACAGACCCGTTTTAGAAACAAAAATCTTTTGTTTGTGATTGTCTAAAAAATACATGTAATGTGGGCACTGGCACGAGAGAAAATCTTATTTTCCAGCATCGCATTTTACTTTGAACTCTCGTAGACTGATGCAATTTATTTTGTATTATTTGTATAAAATTCCATAAGTGTTTTTTTAACACCGAAGATGTAAGTAAAATAAGCATCATGTCGCATCAGTATGTTAATTCATGCTCAACTGATATTATGATATAATGTATAGTAACTTTACATCAATCTTATATGATGTTTTAAAACAGATCCGACAACAGCCCTTCAGACATCTGAAATTAAAGCAAAGGTCCAGCGGCTGACCCAGGCAACCCACAAGTGGCGATTTCTCACCAGAACAGAAGCTTTTACAATGACACACTTATCTGTGTTGAATGAGCATATGTTTTATATTATCAGCTCAGCTTGGAGCAGGCCCACAGATGTCGAACACACAACATGAATTACAACAGCACCGTGCACAGATCAGACAAGAGTCCAAATAGAAAGACAACAGCGAGACAATTGACGGGAAAAAGTTGTAATCTATAAATCAGCAGCAGCCTTTTGTGACGAGCACAAAAAGCACACACGTCCAAAACACTCATCCACCATGACCCCGCTATTTCAACATGCCATAAGTGTCGCAACAGTAGACTACCGCGTATCACATCAGAGAAATAAGAAAGTTACTTACAAAGAGAGGAGACAGCAGGAGAAAATTCAGATTGTTAACTGCAGTCACACAGAGCTACAAGAGGGAGGAGAAGCAGAGAGAGGGAGAGAGGGATAGAGAGAGAGAAAGAGAGAGAGAGAGAGAGAGAGAGAGCTCAGATTCCTGTGCGTCTCACTGTCCCTTTCTTTTTGTTCAAGGTGAACTAAAACGCACCTCATCTCCATCAAGGAGCATCTCAATGCGCCGCCTCAATTCATTTCATTTTTGGTGCAAGTTTGAAGTCTCCCGTCTGTTTCCTTCAGTGTACCTGAGTGTAGGCTGGGTTTTCCTGCTGAAAGTTGCTTGATGGGGAAACAAAAGAAGAAAGACAGAAAGAGAGAATGACTTACCTTTCCGAAATAAACTTTTTTTTTGCTGTAGTTCTGCGGACACTTTGAACTTGAGCGCTTCCTGAGCTTCAACAATCTAAAACTACAGGAATCTAATAGCTGTCCTGTTTTTACAGAATAGAAAACTCGTGCACAGTGAAGCACCTCAGTATGATACAAATTATATGTGATCCTGTAACAATCTAACGCAGTACTTTTCAGATCCATACATGATATCCATACAGCGATATCTGCTCTCTGTAGTCTCTTCAGGAGCGGACTCGCTGGGACTGAAATGTGTGTTTCACGTGTCTCACACGCCACCTTTTGGGCACCGCGGGAAACACCCACAGATACCCTCAACCCCGCAACAAGCAGGTGACTGTAATAGAGACAGAATCAGAGGATTTGGGCCACAACCTTTTGCCTCTTTTAAGGTTAACTTGATGCTGCTCTAAATGCTGTTTAAATGTGATCACCAATGTGCTGCCCTGGTACAGGCTCGTGGTAAAGATGGCCTTTTAGCAGTAAAATCATTCCCTTTAAACACTTTGAGCTTGCAGCTTTTGGACAGCATTGTTGCTGCTTTATCTGCATGAGAAGACCAAAACATTATGCACAAAGACATGACTCATTGTATTTACTTAGCATGGTATTTATTACCTGGCTTTAATCTGTACAGTGAAAGATGATCATTTGTGGGTGCAGCTGAGCAGGTGCCAGTGGGTGCCGGGTGGTTCTCAAAACGCAAATATAGAGTACTATTTCTATAGAGGTGACTGTAATGGCTTCCTCTTTATAGCTCAGATGCACGACGCCTGCATGAAGAGCAAAAGACAGTCCAACTTGTTGGGGGGTAAGGCAGACACATTTGCATACCCTGTGAGTCTTTGATGCATCTTGAAATTCAAGCCTAGCCCATAAATATTTGAAAAGGAGAGTGCATGAAAATCAACATTTTTGTTACATTAAATTAACATGTGTTCTTCTCCTGTTTTGCATGGTTAATTAGAGAACACCATTCAGTCAGAGAGTGAGGATGGGGTGGTGGGGGGCTGCTTTGATTATGGTGCAGCCGGAGCAGGTTTCAAAGGTGTGCAGCTGATTCATGCTCAGGAATACAGTGATTTGTATTCTTAATGAGGATTTCACAATTATCTACATTATAAAATAGGAAGCCTATAATCTACTTTGAACCTTTGACATTAAACTAATGTGCCAGGACATTGGACAGCCCCTTTCACAGTGAAACTTTATTTGGACCCCTTTGTTTATAATTATTTATTTATTTATCATCATAAATGTTTGTTACACATCATAACACACTATGATCCAGTTGTAAGCAAATAAGGACATTTTTAAGTGTTTTTATGTCTTTGTTAACAAATGTTTCTCTTCTTATGAAGCAGTCATAACTGGTGTATAAGCAGATCATATATGTTTGATAACACAGTATAACATATATAATCTTTGGATGGTTAGAGAGATTTGAAATACATGTATTAACAGTATTAACAGTTGATTGTTGATAGACAGTTAATAAATGCTTTATAACGCTGTAAGATTGTTACAAGCCAGTGTATAAATATCTTAGAATTGTTATTCATTATATTATTTTAAACTCTAACCTACAAAATATTGTACACATGCATTCTAACATAATACATATTATGTATTCTTAAAACTGAGGGATACAGTTAATTCATATATTCATAATCATATATTCATAATCAAACGACACAGACACACTTTTGTTTTAAACTTTCATTCGATTGTCAAGATGTTCACAACCATTATTTTCTGGACAAGTGATAGAATTAGAAAATAGTGAAAAAAGTGATAGGATTCTGGAGGAAAGAACATTTTGACAGCTCTGCTCAACATTTATCCCCATGACAGTGAGCACAGTAAGTGACTTGAAAATGTAAGGATACATACAATAAGTCTTTGTTTTAAATGTGTTGTTTCTGAATATAAATACAGGTTGCAGTAAAAAAAAAAAAAAAAAAAGCATTGAAGCATTGTGAAAGTGTAAATGTATAACAGATCTTTAATGACAAGAAATGACATAACCCTACATAAACCCCTGACCTGCCATCAATGAGACGATACTGCCAGTGGTCGCAATCACTGACGTGGTCCAGTTGCAGAGGATCGACATCCTTAGTCATTGAATGCCAAGTTATGCAATTAACTCAAACACTATTTGCATACATGCAAATCGCCCCTCTCCCTATTGGACTTGTAAAGTGGGACGCTCTGTTCTCATTAGTTGACCCAAATCTCTTACTCGTAACTCTGGATTTCATCAAAGTTTAGTCAGGATCTAATATTTCCTTTCAAGTTAACAGAGAACCACTGATTAATCATGTTGAAATAAGGAGTGCAACATGCCAATTCTAATTATATACTTATCAGGGACACCATCGCACAGCCTGTGCCAACACTACTACTAATATCGACTCTGTAGTACTCGTGACTATGCCAATCATTTATGTTGCTATATACGTAATGTACTTCTAAATACATTACTTGATGCACTGTGTCATGTGAGGCCCAATCAATAATTTAGTAAGGTGAAAACTTGTTGTTTTAGACAACAGCAAATGACAGTTTGTATGGATTTTTGTTCTGCAGCTACAAACTTTGTTTATTTAAGTATTTCATCAAAACACATCTTTTAAAGATATGGCCTAATCTCATACTTTAATCCTTATTTTTCAGTGTTCATGTATAACTGGTGTATCTTTAAAAGACTGATGGAAAAAGACCACGATAGTGCACTGTAGATCCGTAGATGCATTTGTAGCCTTTTTATTTGAGTCGCTGAACGTAGTAAATTCCACTTAGATCAGTGTGTATGTGTGCATAGAGCTGCTAGATTAAAGAGGACGCCCAGGGGCATTTGGTTCATTTACAAAGCAATTGCTTTTATGTACAAAAAGCCCAATTCACTGTAGGTATTGTAAAAGCCTTCCGTTTAAGGGACACAAGATTAATTCATTGTTTAATGTAACACAGCACCTTCTCAACACACACTTAATCATTTATGTTGAAGGAATTGTGTTCTATTACTGTTTAATATATTAAGCCAATAAACGTGTTAATCAATATTCAATGTTTTTATATTTGTATCATCTCCCAAATTATATCACAGTTAAAAAACAAAACATAGTGGCTTTGAAATAAAATATTACACAGAAGGCATTGTCTTATTTACTGCAAATAGTTAGGCCAGTGTGGTGCAGCATGACTGTAATTCAGAACACCCTCTATTCTTTTTATAGCATGCACACACATTGGGAAAAATATTCAGTAATTCCTAACTCTTCAATTATTCAACAAATCACCATTGCATTTCTTACATATTAAAAAATGTACTGTATGTGGAGCTTGAAAATGATAAAACAGCATAAAATACTATTTTGAAATCAAAGCACCTATCTCACCGGCTTCCTTGGTTTTGTATTTGTTCAATTGGACTACAATCTGGATCCCCACAGCGTGCAAAGGAGGTGCCGGCTGTGTTTCCACTGTAATCTAATCCTCAGACATTCACGGCAAGTAACAATAATATTTATGTGATGGAAATAGGTACTACTGGGAGTCAGTGTAAGATTTCTCCTTTCTCTTCCCCTATCGGGGGGAAAGTGTGAATATGTTACAAATGCAGTGTGCAGTGCAGTGAACAATACAGACCTGAGAACAAGGTCAGACTCCTCAGCATGGTCTCAATAGACTCTTCCTTTCAACCACAGACCTGGATGAAAAAGGGAACCTGACAAAAAAAAAGCTTTAACCTGGTCAGTTTCTTTAATTCTTGACAGGAGGCCCTTTTACTTTTGTGTTTTAAAAAGAGACATTTTATTTACTGCTACTTACTTATTAGTTTTAATTTACTTCTACAAAAACTAATCTCTAACAAACACCACTGTCAGGAAACTGAGCAGTATGTGTCTAAGTCTCTCCAGTTCTCTGTAGCCAGTAAGTATTTAGTAAAGGATTAATGCGGGAGGCCTTGATTGCGTTTAACAGAACAGGACTCAATTAGCATAATAGGCCCTCGTTCATTCTCTTTGAAGTCCAGAGCATAGAATAACAAATGTTTATGAACCGCCAGCCAAACGTCAATACATGGAAATGCCACAATCCTCAGTGGAGGGTCTTGGGTGAATTTTTGCAGAAGGAGGGAAAAACATCCCAATTTATTGCAAAATAAGCAAAGGATGCGATGGGTCTTCTAGCCACCAGGGCCACGGTGAGGCCCCCGATCCTGGAGGAGAGATGGAGGCAGAGAGGATGTGGCTGCTGAGGGAGGTGGATTCTCCTCTCTCAGGTGTTTCAAAGCACACCGCGATGCAGATGAGTGAAAGTAATTACTCTCCAATTAAAGATAAAGATGTCACTTGGGAGGGAGCCGCAACACAACAGCTAACTATCAGACAAGCAAAGGGAGGCTAGGGGCGCTGTATCAATTAAAAGTGTGTGCATCACATCCTATCAGTGTACGTGCCAGGGTGATTCATGACAAATGTATCATGATAAATGCAAAATTTGGTAACACAGTGGCTCTTTCTATTTAAAAAACATTTTCTCTATATTCTTTTCTTTTTCAATCAGAAGTTCAGTACATGTATTTCTCAGAGGTTTCTTTTACAATTGCAATGGAGACGTAGTTCATGATTTAAAGATATGAATTCTGTACTTCAGAATCCAGAGTTATTAGTATCCACCTTCTTGGTTGAGAATACACGGAATTAAAAATGCCCTTTTCAGATGGAAAATGCTTTGAACTTAAGAAACATTTCAAGAAGCCTCTCTCTTTTTTTTGGGTATTGAAAGTTCACCTCCTTTGAGCATGCCATAGTTTGGTTCCCTTTTCAAATAATAGAATGAAGTTTAATAGGTCAGGGCAATCAATGTGGAGGTTCAAACAGAATCTTGGAGCTATGATGAATGCACATTTTGTACTCTTCCTTTGTACATGATTAGAATAAAGATGCAGTCAATAAACGCATCAGTGAAATAAAATAAAGAACCAAGGCTGTTTCAGTTTAAAAGTTAAGTAAAAGTGGCCTTTCATAGTCTGATTTCTCAATTCCCTGAATCTTTGCATTGAATTTGTGAATCTTTGTACATTAACCAAATCCCAAGTCCATTTCCTGCAGTGGAAATCAATGACAAAGACAAGTGAACTGGATGAATCTGGGGCTCAAACCACAGAGACTTTGTGAGATTATTTTGGCAACTGATGTTTCCAAAATTGAGAATAAACTTTCAATCTCACTGTTGACATGCAGTGTTTTGCTGTTAGTGATGGAGGAAACATTAACATAATAATTGATAATAGTAATATGTAAGACTTTTAGCTTTGATTGGTACACAACAATCCCAATATAGCTGCCGGGGGTTGAAAAACACCATTGATTTCTGATGAAAATGTGACTGTAACACAATTCAATTATAAGGCAGTGTTGTTTGTAGGAGGACAGAAGCTCATAGATTTTTGAATTATACATTTTTATACTAGAATTTTATACTCTTGGCTGATTTGATATTGTCATCGCACAGATGATGGCTGAGCCTATATGGTTTTTAACTCAAATCACATACAAATAAAACACAAATAATACAATACAATAATACATATAAAATACACATGTGATAAACCAGATATTGTGTTAATATCTTTAATATTCATATTTTTAGAAATTTCCATTGTGCAACCTTCCCCAGTCACACAGAAAATATGTTAAAGGTTATTTTCATCCTGATGTAAGCAAAAATAAAATTCATTTTGGCAAGCTAAAAGGAGACTGGCAGTGCTACAGGTATATACATATATTTCAAGTGGTTTGGTGTAAGAATATTATCTGAGTTTTGACAAAAATACTAGCATCATGACAGATTTAGTACCTCTTGTTCTTAACATTCTGTACCTGACGAAAATAAATAAAAAATAAAAATAAAAACAAAAGTTCCCAGTTGAGATCACACTGCGAGTAAAAGCAATTCATTCATACCTTGAAAACATGATACAGTGTACAATTCAAAGTGCAATGACATGTAGAAAATAGTTTTTTTATTATAATGAGATTAACATTTGTTAGACACTTCCATAGTTAATAAGCACAGCAGCTCCAATTGCAAAGTCTTCCATTTTCCTGTCCTGTTCAGCAACTAGAAACACTTCAACGAGTCAGTGTTGCTTGAGCCTCAGAGAGCGGGTGAAATGTTTAGTAAAGTTCCTCTACTGTCGTATGGAATCAAACAAAAATCCCCTGTTTATGCAGAATCCAGTTGTTTGTTTGTCATGGTGAAATAGCACCTCAGTGTCCAGAAATAGCTTGAGCTGAAAAGTGATGAGAGAGAAAGACAAAGTAAGTACAAGTAACAGTAAATGACAGAAAACAAGATAACCATGTCAGCGGAATTTATCAAAATAAAATAATACACGTTTTTCTTTCTTTTTATGTTTTGGAACCACAAGTGAATGGATCCTTAAGAAAGTTAGACATACTAGGGAGTCCAGCTCCATAAACAGCTGCCACACAGATGTGAAAGCCATATCATTTATATATATAAGAATTAATGAATGAGTGAACAGTATCTTCTACATGGTGTACTGATACATTCAGTGCATATGTAGAAAAATCATACTCTTCCTCAGTGTGCTAATTCTCATTAAATAAATGAAGGTTTTAAAGTCTATCACTTTTGTAAAGAATTTGGGAAAAATAAGAATCACACAGCACAACAATACACAGTGAAGCAAGCAGTCAAACAAGTTCTTCTAACATGACATGGACACTGCATTATACTAAAAAGGTCAAAGGTCAAACACAGCTAGATGGACACTTTATTATTGTGTATTTATCAACATCTGATTATTGTATGCATGTGTGCCCATGTGTAGCATATTTTTAAAAAATCTCTTACTTGTCCATGTTAATAGTCACATAAAGAATTCTCAAACCAAATTAATAATCAAAACTGTATCCGTATTGGCTTATGGATGGAAGTTTTTAATACGGCAGTAAACTGACACAAATCCTCCTTCTGCTCCTACAGTAACATTTCTACTGGGATATCTACTGGGTGTTTTTTTCTGACTTCGCGCCGCCACGCTACAGATGGGGAGCTAATTGGTGCTGTGGAATGCAGCTGTGCTGACTACTGAACTGTCAAGGTGCTAAATCAAAAGGTGTCTCTTTTGTTAATTATACACAATGCTACAAACAGTCATGTTCGTTTGAGCCCTTTCTTTCCTCAACCACCCATAAATATTTTGGCAGTGGTACAAAAAGAAAGAAAAAAAGCCAACAAAACAATTTACACACAATTATCACAGTGGGATGAGCAGACTGCCTGCAGATGTTTGTTTGGATTATAATGGGAGCAGAGGCAGGGCTTCACTAATATAGACAAGATGTGTTTCCTGCAATCACAACAGAGCAGTAAGCATGCAGCGAGGTGCAAAGCACAGAGGAGCCCCGCCTTAGAGAGGATTAGTGAGGCCCCGAAAACGTTAGCACCATAAAACATGCACTCAGGCCTTACTTTATTTCTCTCATTAGACAAACGTGTAGTGAATCCCGTTGCTTAGGGGAGAGGGGGGCGCCAGAGATACAGGAGGAAGAGGAGGAGGTGGAGGAGGGGGTGGGGGAGGAGGGGTGGGGATGTTAGCCTGTGTTGGAACTACGGAGGAGAGGAGAGAAGGAAAACAGAAAAGGAGATAACAAGATTGGTTGTTAGTCAAATGGCCAGTTCTGGGACAGTTTTCAGGCCACAGTGAAGCCTTAAACACACACAAGGACACAAACTATCAAAGTGTTTAAACTCTGCCAACTACACTCACACTTCTTGAGTTCTGCATACTAATGGTGGGCGACATGGAGAAAATCTAAAATCACTGTTTATGTCATTTTTATACTGTTATTCTGGAAAGTCACTTTAGAAATCTTTCTTTAATTAACTTATGCAGATGGAAAAGTTTATGTTTTTTGATAATCCACTAAATAAATACCTGACAAATCATCATCATCACATTGATGCAAAATTCCTGTAAATCAAATATGAAGCAGTCCTGCTCAATGATCGGCAGCACTGTAGAGCGAGTCAATTCATTGATTAGTCAATCAACAGAAAATAACATTGATCGGTTGATCATGTCAGTCAATGATTAGGCAAAAAGCGTGAATATTCTCTGGTTCAATAGTCTTCTCGCATCAACTAATTGTTTTGTCTATAAAATGTTAGAAAATAGTAACAATGTCCAGTATAGTTTTCCAGAGCCTTCATGCTTCAAAGGTCTTGTTTTGTCAGAACATCAGTCTAAAACCCCAAAATATTAAGTTTACTATCATATATGACAAAGAAAATCAATAAATCCTTTCATTTGAAAAGCTAACACCAGCAAAAGCTTGCCCTTTTTGCTTGAAAAATAACTTAATCTATTCATCTATTATCAAAGTAGTTGCTCCTCCCTTATTCAGAAATGTAAAAAGATTCATGAGCGTAGATCCAGTGTGTGCTAATAAAATGCAGATCTTATGATATGAATGTGATTTCAGGTAACATGTGTCCCAAACAGTGAATGAATTGAAGGTATTTAATTAGAAGAAAGTCATTGAGATGGTAAATGTCTGTAGTTAATATCTCCTGCATCAGTCGTTTGAGGTTTATTGTGATCTGTATACAGTGTTGTGATCATTCATACTCATTATTTGTACATTTCATCAGCTTAAAAGAAAAAGAAAAAGCAATGGGTAGTTGAAGAAGCACTACACGAGGACATTTATTTTGTGAATCGTTAATATTCTGTAGAATATTCTTCAAGCACAAAATTTGAAATATTCCTGACAAGTAATAACAAAATACTAAATTACTTAACAATTTGGAATCACAAATACATTAATAAAAAACAGCTTTTTAATATATACTGTGCATGATTGCAGTGCTGGATATTCCTGCTTTTATGCAGGCATTATTGAATTCTCTCATGCAAAATACTGTGAAAAAGACTCTTTTAATTCAGGGATTTGAAAGTGCACCAGCATACCTTACTTTAACACCAAAGGGAGAGAAAGTCATTGATTCAGTCTCTACTGACAAGATGCCACCAGTTATATTCTCTGACATTTCTCTATGCTGGAAATAATGTTATAATTGTTGACTTTGCCTCACTGTGCATATTAAGCTTCCACACACGCTGACAGCTTGAGTGTTACTGTGTGTGACAGATATATGTGCGTACGTGTGTGTGTGTGTGTGTGTGTGTGTGTGTGAGAGAGAGGCAGACAGACTGACAATCTGCTGCAGCTACAGTGAAAATGAACTTGCCTGTCTGCTGTCTGACTATGAAAGAGATGAAAAGTGAGCGCAGTCTTTTATGCAGGTTCAGAGCTACGTTCAAAGCAGCAGCAATGGTATGCAGAAGGAGAGTAGAGTTTGACTGGGTCATTGATCAGCACACAAAATGGCCTCATCAAGTGATTCCTCCCCTGTCTGAAAGATTCTACATGGATTGCAATTAGAGGCTATCTGAGAAGGAATAATGTTCATTTATTAGGAAATGAACAGCCTTATTGCTCGACTCTGCACCTTATGCCCGGCTCATCTACACTCCATCAATCCAGCATTCTTGAAAGGCCACTTCCCTCCTTTTATTCCTTATTCAACCAGAAGACGTCAATTTGATGCTGGGAGAAATTTTACTGAAGCCGTCAGGCACAGGTAGACTTTTTTTTCTTTTGGCAGATACAGTAATTATTACTGTAAGTGTTTCTGTGGAATAATGATTTTTACACTCCTTTATAAGGCAAAGGTGTATAACCTACAACCTCAAACGAACAGAAAATAATTTCAGATTATATGAACGACCAACCTGCGACTAGTTTGCTCTTGAGTGAAGCCTCCGAGGCGAGAGCATAGGACATGGTGATGATCCTCTCCTGCTCCTGCAGAGCTGAGTCTAGTGCCACCACCCCCACCTCTGGCTTCTCCACAGTCACTGTTGGTGCTAGCTTTTGCACACTGTCTCATGCACAAAGAAATAAAACACCAACTTGACAAAACATGATCCATGGGTAATATGTGGAAATGTGTCACATGCCCACCCACAGCAATGTCAGAGAGAAGCCCGGGCTACAGTCCAGTGCCTTTGAAGGTGGTGGGAATTTAGCACCTTGCTCAAGGACACATCTGTAACCTGAGCATTTTGGTTGAACTGGTTGTTTGGCTACAAGGCCTTCCTCCCCAGAATCCTCTGTTTATCAGCAACACTTAAATGCAAAATCTGTACAATTTAATTTAATTTACCTTGACTTTGCCAAGATGCTCTTGATGCGCTCCACCTTGCGATGGCGGTCCTCCACCTCCTGCGGACTGAGAGGCTCCTCAGGCTCTGAATCCACATAGCGCTCCGGAATCAACACTTTTTGAGGCTTAGAAAGCTTCACAAAACAGAAAACCTGGAAGTTGTAATTACACTGTTTGGTCACTATGTCAAATTGGCTTCAAAGCCTGGTGCTCTTCCTGGGGGTTTGGAGCTGTCACATCGTCCATCTTTACATACAGTCCATGGTCAATGCTTGCGTAGTGCAAAGCTTTGTTTGTTTTTACACTGTCTACCAAAAGGGGGTGCTCATGTGAAGATACCATGATCTTTGCGTGAACAAAAGAAGCAATCCCATAATTTTCAACAGGAAATGTGCTGGAAACGTATTCACTGTGCAGTCAGCGACCATCTTTTCCTTTAAATAAAACCTGCGATCAAGTTCAGGCAGACAGCTGCTAACTTAGTTCGGACACTGTGTAACAGCACTCTCACAAGTACTCATTGCGACGTACTTTCAATGTACCCAGTGCAGTAAGGCCTTCTTTAAAAACCGTCACTGCCCTGCCTGTTGTCCATTTGCCAATTATGTTGTAACACAAACACTTGCTGCTACCTTTCACACACATTTCATAAGCGTGCTCGTCTGCCAACAACAGAGTCATGTGGGGTGACACTGTGGAGGAAATAATCGACTTTGTGCTGCACATACCATGCATTTTTTTTAAATCCCTTCTGTGAGAGCTTGTGGACTGAACTGTAGTGTAACAATTCTAAAGTCCAGCTGAGGCCAAGGTGATCAGCCCAAAGTTTTTCATGTATTTAAGGTCATTTCTTGAATTACTGCATTTAGAAATATGAAGAAAAGGGTTTACACACCAAAATCAATTAGATGGCTTTTTTTATTCACTTGTCAGTGTCCAAGTTCAATAAGTTGAATAAAAGGAATAATCTTGAGGATTTGAGTGTTCAAAATAATTTGTTATAGTTTTTGCACTGCAGGTATACACTCTTTTCTGTCTTTGGTTGAGTGTGATGTTCTTTCTTCTCAATCATAATGAATGCATATAATGTATTGACATTCAACTCATTAGCTGTATTTCTTTGCTGAGACAAAGATAACTTGCCTCTTTGTTAAGGTCCAGGTCATACTCCAGTGGTTCCAGGTCGACCTCATGGGTGGGAGGGGTTGTGGCCATGGAGCGGAAGGTCAGCCATTCATCAGAGTGCGAGCGGGGTCTCTCTTTGTGCTCTGGAGGTCTTTCCTCCCCCTGAACGCTCCTAACTCCCTGTGACTCCTCCCCCTGAACAGCCCTCTCGAGTAACTGCAGGTCAAAGTCCTGCTCTCTCTTCCACTGGACAACGCACATAGGGAAAAAAACAGAATGTGGAAAAAATTACAGCATACTGACATCAAGTTGTTTTGTTCATCAAGTAAATGTGAAAGGGACCTGTTTTACTTGCCTTCACACATTATTTCATGTAACAAATGCTGTACAACACAAGTTAACACTAGTTACTGGCTGCTAAGAGAGAGAGAGAGAGAGAGAGAGAGAGTGTGGGTGTACAGGTGTGAAAATGTAAAAAAGGAGGAGCATGCATCGATACATGATATACACTGTATGTGCATGCCTATTTGAAATTGAAAGCTCTCAAGTCACAGAAAGCTGTAAATCCTCTACAACAGTGATACAGACAGCACAGTGCCACTGAAACAAACAAGAACAATTGCTTCACTCATACTGACGACAGTTTCACCAAACACGGCCACGTTGTGTGTATTCAGAGAAAAAAATATAATAAATAAAAAACATGGCAATAGGAGTTCATTAGAAAATAATGTTTATTTATTTGCAAACATTCACATTTGAAAAAGGGGGAGTTCTTATGACTAACAATTAATTAGCAGATAAAAACACTGAGCAAACACTGCAATCACTTTAACCTATTTTTTTATATGAAACGGATGCCATACACATCAGTACTATCTAAATAAAAGGCTTCCTCTCACAAAGAGTGGTTAATGGGACAACAGTAGGCCCAAATCCATAAACACTCAGATCATATTTATCTTCATTTAAGTGAAGTAAGAAAAATGCTTAAATGATTAGGTTGAGATGAGGAGGCTTAAATAGGCATTGCTCAGTAAATGTTAATGTTTTGGTAAGTAGAAAATAAGAAGGCACTTTCTTTTCTTTTTCTTTTCTCTCACACACACACACACACACACACACACACAAACACACAAATACAATACATGGATGGCTTAGAGACAGCAACAGCCCTTAATTAAAGAACAGCAGGCATTAATATCTAAATGAAGAGAGACAGGACTCTGGTGAACACATGGGTGCTATTTTGAGTGGAAGCAACCATATCCAAGAAATGGTAAGGTGGAAGAGGAGAGGTGAGATGGATGAAGCAGTGTTTGGGTCTATAACAGAGAATAAATGGGAAAATCCCCTGAAACTGATGAATGTGAAGGGTAGATGGAATTGACGGCCGGTGAATTAGTGTGTGTTATGTGTTTAAAAGGCAAGATACATTATTTGTAAATATACTATCTCTATTCAATATAAATGTAACTTATTTTCACTTCATAATAAACATTGTTCAACAATTATATAAGATGTGCACACACTGTTTGTGTTACATTTAAGTAGAAACTGTTAACCACTTATCTGACATGTCACCGTAGGAAGATCACAGGTGTAGATAATAAAAGTAATGATGGCTGAATTCTCTTTAGCTGCTTCAGTTTTTTGCAAGTTGGCTCACTGTCACACTGCCATGAATACTGGGACAGCTTAATAAAATTGAGCCATTGTTAATATTATTAGCAACAGCTGTGCTTTTCCTACTATGAGAAGTCAAAATGTATTTTTGTGAAAAAGAACAATTAAAAGTCTGAAAACAACATGCATGGACTAAGTGGACACAGTTAGAGCCACACAGTGAATTACTATACTGCACAGATTTGAAATGTCAGGAACAGAGAAAAGACAGACTACACTGAGTAAAGGCATGCATGACTTCTGTTGATCGCTACTCTCGGTTTGGTTGTCGTCATGCATGAGAGAGTGTGACGTGTGATACTGTTCTAGTAACATACTGATCCCATGTCTGCTGAAAGCGGGCGTGAGGAGGAGGAAGACGTGCGCGGCGATGGAGAAGTCTGGCGGTCTCCGTGACTCAGGGTTCGTTTGCGTTGGCGGACGAGGGCCTTCTGGTGCCTCTTCATCCTCTCCAGCTGCTCGTCAGCACTCATCTTCCCCCTCAGCTGCTGCTGCTGCGCCGGGTCCCCAGAGTACAGACGCTCCAAGGCACTTTTTGGTCTCTCCTGAGAGTCATGGGAGAAAAGAGAGTTAAAAGTTAGAAAATAAAAGCAAATCCTAACGAGAAGGTAAAATCATGGCTCATGTTAATCAGGAATGAAAACACAAGACACTGCTGAGGTTTTTTTTGGAGCATGCAGAGAGAATGAGATGCACAGTGAACATTACAAATTGTTTTCCGTCCCACAAATGCTTATTACTTAGGAAAAGAAAGCACTGGAATTTGAATACATTTAGTAGTAAGTTCTAATATCAAGATATGATAGTGCAATATTCTCTTGTCTAAATGATTAAGATACATTTTACAAATACTTAAAATAAAAAAACTGAAAATTAAGAATATATTTCTAGTAAAACATTCTAAAAACATTTGATTCAGTGGGAAGAACGTGAGTTTTTACCATGTGACTTTTAAAGTACTGTAAAGAGTGGAATCTGAAGATAATGTTGTAAAAGTGATTAAAATAGCAAAAATCTTTTGATTGTAAAAACCTTTTTTTTTTTTTATCATACAGGCCATAACATTTTTAAAACGCTGCTAAATGTAATAATCCTGGCTTTAAAAGACTTCATTAACTCTAATAAATACATCCAGCAAGCTGCCTTCTCTCTCAGAACATTATTCTTGTGTTCTCAGATCATTGTATCTGCTCTAGTCTCTCGTGCAGGAGCTGGGTTTGATGGAGGACTTGGGAGAGCCAGACGTTTTAATGTGAGCTCCAAATATCAAAGAATTTAACTCTGGATAAATGTATTCATGAATATCATTAAAGTGATATCTAGAATTGGAGTTACATACTACTGTATCTGTGCTGTCTCTCCACTTATTTGTGGATTCACTTTTGATTCACATTCACTCTTTTCTGTTTGATTATTAGTTCATCCTCAGCCTCACCTGCATGCCTACAGCTGAGGCTGCTCTTCGAAGGGTCACATATGAGGAGATGCTTGAAGACTGATTTAGCCTAAGCGAGGAGCCAGACACTCCTGAGGGAAAGCCAACAAACATTAAAAACACCGTTATGGCTATAGATTATGTTAAAGCTTTAATATAATATGCTACAGCTAAATAAATCTGTGTTACTGGCTCTATCAGCTGCATACCTCTGCTAGGTAATGTCTGATAACCATCATGTCCAGATGCTACTACATTAATGTGGCTGGAGCCATCTCCAGCTCCCATTAGCTCTGGATCGCTCAGGAAAGGCCTAAGTTCCACCTGAGATACACAAACAGAGATCAGAAACAGCCGAGAAACTGAAATTTAGACATTTAGGCAGCACAAACATATAAATATACACATGCAGTATGTACCTTACTGTCTCCATTAGTGTACTGGCCAATCTCTCTGTCCCTTTTGCGTTCATCTGACTGTCGCTTTAGGCCGCGTACAGAAGTGTGTCTGATGACAGTTGTCTCCCGGGGCAACGGGGGCACAGCAGGGGGATGCTCATCAGGACTGTAGAGCTGAGGTAGAGGAGGTCTGGGAGGCACATCATCCTCACCCTGCACACAGAACAACTACCGATAAATGCTTAAAATACCACTAAGCATATAATGGAAATTATCAATAGACTTTATCTACTGCTGAACCCTGGCCCAAAATAAAAAAGGTGAAGCTTTTCTGAAAGACATCATGTAATATTTGTGACCACTCTCAGCTGGTCACACAACTGGAGCTGGCTTATAAAAAATGTGGCTAGTTTAGTCAGCAAAGCTAGACAAACATGCCTAGCACAAAGACTTTATGCAGCTTTGTTTTTCATATAAAACATCCTCTGGCAGGGGTCACTCACCCATTTAAGCCCACTGGCGAAGGTTATGGAGTGGTGTAAGGGCTGCTGGCTGGGGCTGGAGAAAAGGGTGTGGGTGTGGCTGCTTGGGCTGAGGTGGGGGCTGTGTTGCTGCTGCTGGGACAATCTCATCTCCGTGGCAGACGGGCTCCCGGACACAGAAGGCACTGATGACGCCGACACCGAAGGCACAAATTTCCTCTCTGGGGAATTCAGTGTATATGAACATGTAACATGAGTGCACACGCGCTGTAAAGCTGTAAACTTTCTTTTCCCATGAGATATGTTCAAGGCATTATTATCAAGTATATAATTAAGAGCTTTAATGGTGAGATACAGCAACATGACCACGTGGCTTTTATCTGTATTGCACAGACAGCAAATACCATTTGGTTTGTGCACATGAACCCTCCAGGTAGCACTTGACTCACCTGGGTTGGTGACAGAGGAGATAGTGACTTTGTAGTTGGCTTTACTGGTGCTGAGGCCTGCGATGACATCCTCAATCCTCCAAAGCTCTTTTCTGATCTGGACTTTCTCTTGCTGCTCACAGACAAACACAGAAACACACATTTTAGACACATTTTCTGTAACACACATTGTAAAATGACTTCTGTACCAAGGCAATATATATCTGATGAGAAGTCATCAATTTTAATTTTCCATTTTTTTTATTTGATCTTATCCATGATCCTCTGAAAAGATATTAACCATGAAGAATCCTTTCCTCTGTGCATATAAAAATCCATAGTTTGTAACTCATTCCCACACACACACCCATCCATCCCATCCCAGAGTGAATGACTGCCTGTGTGTGTTAACTGAGATCACTGGGCCACAGACCTGAGAGAGATCGCTGCGATTCATCTGCCCCTGCAGGGCTGACTTCAGCCAGTCCACATCCCTCTCCAGCCGGCTGTACTCGTTCCATGCGTTCTCCATCTCCTGCAAAACAACATGGAACACACTCTGTTTTATAATAATTCAAATCCTGCTCTCATCTCACAAGTCAATGCTACTTTAATGGTTTCAATGTTCTGCACACTTGCACACTTTGTACATGCATTAAGTCCATGTGTGGTGAGATTAATTTGGGAGAGCAGGTGTCTTGAGCTACTTCAGTTTTTTATGCTTTCTCACTACTAGATAATCAGTTTTTTAT
The DNA here is from genome assembly GCA_036023655.1 of Nannoperca australis. NCBI lineage: Eukaryota > Metazoa > Chordata > Actinopteri > Centrarchiformes > Percichthyidae > Nannoperca > Nannoperca australis. The sequence continues at coordinate 53,925 of JAVQJD010022996.1, forward strand.
CTGAATCACTTTTATTTGATGCGTTGTTGCCATTGTTTAGTCACCAATATGGTTCGAAATGTCTTTGACACTGAGAGCCATAAATACTTGTTAACTCTTGTATGGTTTATTTGTAAATGTTCTGTCGAAACTCATAATTTTTTTCATCTTAACACTCATGATTTTGAATATCAGTGAACATTTTGACTAAAGCATTCTTTCTGAGTGGTGATGAAATGTACACATGAGGTTCTTTCCAGCCTCAGGTTTGTCCCCCGAGCACTCATCTTGATAGTCACAGTCAACCTGAAACATTATGCCAGTTACAGAAACCATCAAAAGGGAACAACTAAAAATAGAAGTGAGCATGTTGTTTTCGACCAATAAAAACATAATGCAAGTGGTAGCGTGTACTTAATGGAGGAGAGAGTCTGAGTCATTTGTGAGTGCAGCATGTGTCTTACTGTGTAGACTTGGGATATTTCAGCCCTGATGTGAACAACATCCTCTTGTAGTAATTTCTGCTGATAGGCAATCTTGTCAGCATGGGCTGGCTGATCTCTGTACTGCTCCATCTGCTGGTGGGAAACATCCAGCACAGACTCCAGCTTGTCCTAGATAGGGACATGAAATACATTAAGTATTTTTGGAACACACCAATGCATCAGTACAGGCTGACACACATATAGTATAAATTCTGGACAAAAGGAAAAAAACTAATTTTATAATGTATAAAATAAAAACCTTGTCCTCCTTCAAAGTGCGTATCGTGGCCTCTAGCTCCTGTAGAATCTTGTCTTGTTCACAAAGTCGACTTAATTTCACCTAAAGGGAAAATTAATTAAAATAATATGAATGCAGGTAAACAAATAAAAAACATACAATCCACATCTACCTCTCCTTAGTACCCTCTGTTTACCTCTAATGAAACCACACAGTGTAGACATAAAACTACACTGAAAAACTGGAAAGAGATGAAACAGTGACTGGGCTGATGAGATGCAGTATCTGTTTACAGCAGAGGCCAGCTGTACCATTCTTGTCTTCATACAACTATATTCACAACAACGCAGCCAGAGTAGACGAATTGATCGTCTACTGTAGTCTTCGCTGTCTGTAAATATGTCAATAAGGCTCATCTATGTGAAAAGCCCAGAGGAATTCTTCTCATCAGCGCAGTGAGAAATATCAAAAGGCTCTATACTGTCGGGTTAGGGGGAGAGATCTGGTGAAACCCATTATGAGTAATCATAATCAAAAATCCATATTTTCAAATTCACTTTTGGAGAAAACCGTGTCTATTGAGAGTGACAGATTTGTTTTCCCAGAAATGGGTTATGTGTTTATGAAAACAACATAAGACTGCCTAGTTCACAGTCTTTCTCACACAGTGTATTTTCTTCTCAAATCTATTTATCATTCTGTTCAATTAATAATTAAGCTGTTTTTATTTTGCTGCCGTATATTGTTGTTTTTAATTGCATGAAATATTCATTGTTCAGACAAATTTACTGGCAATTTCTTATAAATTGTTAAAGTGGAACAATGCTAATGATGAAAAGCCAGGACATCCATCTGATTTACCTCTATTCAGCAGAAAACAAAGAATGAGAAAAGCAGGATCAAGCAAATCAAACTGAAAAATTTAACAGCTCAACATCTAAAACTCCCATTACATGTATTTTTCCCTTTAAATTGCAGGGAGGAAAATAAAAGCTGTGGTCGATACTCTCAGGCCCTGACTGTGCAGTGTGGATGGGTGTCCCCACAGTGTTGCAATGTACATGCGTTCCCTTCCCTCTGCAGCCTCTGTTTACCACAACTTAAGAACACACACACAAAAACCACACTAAAACACACAGTAAAGTCAGACTAAAGTCAGTTGCTTCTCTGTAGTGGATTGTAAGAAGTCGGAAATGGAGATCTTAAAGAAAAGGGAGAGACAGATAAACAGGGTGCTTATCTGACTGTTTCTTCAAATCTTGAGAACATAATGATCCACTTACATCAGCATCACTTTCTGCTATTTTCACAGGCCTTGATGGTCTTTCGTTTTTTATACTCTCACGTCCAGTAACCTGAAATTCCCAATAGCCACAAATAAAATAAAATGTTTAATATCAGTAATCGAATTACATATTTTGAATGCCTTTACTTGAACACTTCCAGATTGCAACTGATAAAAACAACTGCATGGATTTTCAACATACAACAAGTCTGCAAGACAAATCAAGCTGAATGGATCTAGATTTAAAAAATGAAGGAAAAGGAAGACGAAGAATTCACACAACCAGAAAAAAAACGCATGAGCATGAGCTGGTATAACAAAACCTTGTGCAGAAGCTGAGCAAACACATTAATGCAGAGAGTTTCTGCATCTTTGTGTTTGGGAAAACCCTAAAAAAACCCAAAGCTGCTCTTTACTGGCTGCTTATTACTGTGAGTAAGTTAAACAACCAGGTCCTTTATATGAACGAGGATGGAGGAAATATATTCTTTACTGCTGATTTTATGATTCAGAAATATATTGGTTTACATTGGAAAGATTTAAGGTTGATATCAACTTTAATTTCATTATTTGTACTTCGAAAAGCTACAGCTTGTCAGCGTGTTAAACTATAAGGCCTCTAGTTTCATGGCAGTTTGGTAAAGCAGTATGTACAGTCAAGCCCAAAATTATTCATACCTCTGGTAAATTTTAACTTAAAGTTACTTTTATTCAACCAGCAATTTTGTCTTGGTTGGAAATGACACAGGTGTCTCCCAGAAGATTATAAGACGATGTACAAGAGGCATCTTTGTGGAAAAAAATATTTCTCCGCTTTTATTTACATTTGAACAAAAAGTGGCAAGTCCAAAAATATTCATACCTTTCTA
>JAVQJD010023000.1:0-13413 GCA_036023655.1 Nannoperca australis
CAAACTTTCCTTTGAACCTTCTCGACTACAAAGCATGTTTTCTTTGCTGTGTTTGTAAACAAATGTTGTGTGTGGTCACATGAAACCACTGGTTCTGACTTCTCCGATGTCTTCTCGTCGAGAACGATTCCAGCCGTTTTCTGCTCATTACTGTCACAGGGACTGAATTACAGTAAGCCTTCCATCTGAGCACAGGGTCTGTATCTCCATGTAGTGGTTGAATCGTAGCATTTACACAGAATTACTGAAGCTCATTATGTTCTAGAGGCCATGACCTTTCTTTAGAGGGGTGAACCGTCCATATTGACGCACGGGATCCCGAGATATTGATGAGTTATGACACATTAGCTCATGTTAGCATGTCATTATGGACCAGAGAGTCTATTTTCATAGACGCATAGACAGATCTATGATCTATGGGCATAGGTCAAAATATAAACACGGGCAGTCATTATTTATGATTAATATTGAGTTGTTGTATCCTTTATTTTTATTTTATGACAACTATTTTCAGCAGTATGGTTACTTTCCAAGTCACTGACCAACAATTCTTGCTCTCCCCTTTTCTAGTGTTGCTTTTCCACATCTTCAAGAGCCATTAGAGAAAGTGCAAGTGCTCATGCTCATGAAATAAAGTTGTCCTCTAATGAGAGGTGGTGGTGGTGGCAGGAGAAAAAATATCACTAATTGGTTGTGTGTGCATATACTGTATATAGAATGTTGTTTAGGTTGCACAGTGCAAGTGAAACATATTTTCACAAGCTTCCATTATCTCTCCGCCCCGTGATCTCTTACCACTCGCAGTAGCCTCCGCTGCTCCTTGAAGGTGGCACAGCAGCCCAGCACGCCCGTTACCATGACGATGGCTCCGGCCAGAACCAGTATGTAGGCGGAGGCAGCGTAGGTCTTGGAGGGGAGAAGGCTGATGAAGTCGCTCTTCTCAACCAAGGTCCAAACACCCACCGCCATCACAACGCCCCCTGCCAACTGGGAGAAGAGCACATGATTAGATAAAGTACAGCACCATGTGCAACACTGAGGGGACAAAAACTAAGAGTGACAAAGGGGTTTGAATTATTTATCACCCAAGTCGGCTTCAGAAGGGGCCTGAAATGAATGCCTGTCAATTATTTAATGTGAACTGATAAAAAAAAAAAAATGACCCACCGCTGCCACACAACATGATCTAATCTTGAGACAGTTTATGCAGAAAGATAATTGTGAATGAGCAGGACAGTAATCCAGGACTGCCACGGCTACTGCGACAGGTTTGATAAAAATATAAACATAGCTACTGCTGCAGCAGTTAGTCAATTAATCGAATAGTCAGTGGACAGATAATTAATCTGCAACCATTTTGATGGATTTGCTGCTTTTCTTTGTCATATATGACAGAAAATTTAATATCTTTAGATTTTGGACTGTTGGTCAGACAAAACAAGCAAACTGAAGACATCACTGTCGGCTCTGAGAAATTGTGAATGTAGTGGCAAAATGTATCATTATTACATTTCTTATGATTTAATATGCTTTTCTATAAAGCATATATGTATGTATGTTCTATATGTATGTAAATATCTGATAATGTGTACTCTATGATACGTTTTATTTGGGTCATCGCTGTCGTAATAGGCAGTATCTGGTTGATTAGAAACTGGAGACAACTTGTTATGGAAACTAAGAACAGTCCGCTTGTGTTCTTATCACCAGGGTGAGAACACTCAGCTAGATTGACAAGACTGAGGAATGACTTGATATCTTGTCTGTATGTGACTACATCTGCCCTTCGGGGGCAACGATTTGTTGATTCACCTTTTTTGCTCACTTCTCCAAGGGAAATAAGGAAAGTTTCCACCACAGTAAAAGGCATTTCTTTTTTACATTTTATAGCCTAAACGATTAATGGAGAATTCATTGTCAGATTCATTTTCGTTAGTACCTAAACTCTGCTCTTTTTGGTTGAGAAACAGGGCTTTTTAAAATGTTTTGAGATGCAGGAATTAAACCCTACAGAGCAATCATATGGTTTAAAGTCTGAGGAATTACAAATCATCAAGTGAATCCTTAAGCCCACAAGATCTGTAATCACAAACAAGCATAAAAGTCAATGCTTCAATCCAGCATATAACTGTCATGGTCCGACATCCTCAGCATTATCTAAGCTACCAGTTAAAGAGGATATGAGGAAAACTAAATTAATAAGAGATCACAATGACGAGTCAGCAGATGGTGTGGCAGAAATCTGTCATCATGCCAAAGCCATCAATCTAACAGCCTGCCTAATTTAGATGTAATGTATAAAAGGGAAGACGATGGCTACAGGAGCTAGACACTGAGTCAGGCTGTACCACACCCAGAGACAGTGAGGCTAAATATTTCAACACTGTTTACTTACTATTGCTATTTTAAAGAGTAACCACAGTGCTTTACCGATTACTCAATGGGAGTAGCAATTTGCTACTTTACCTTCTGCTACATTACTGTATATGTTCTTTATTAAGTATGCTTTGTTTTAATTTCCACTTCCTTCACAGTTCATTGCAGCAGTTCAGAACACAACCTGCAACCAAGCTGCATTTGAAAACAGTTGAACCAAAACATTTGTTTCCCTCTAAGGTGTTTTGAGTTTATTACTTTTCATCATTTTACACATCTTCAACATTTTTACATAGTCATAATAAATTATTATTATTATTAATTATTGTTTTTCATTACATAAAGCATCTCATAACTCTTCAAAGATCCCCTTGCTGCCCACAGGGAGATCCCAGCCCCGAGAAGCACAGAATTAAGAAGTAGACTTTGGTTCAGTCTTTGCAGTAATCATGGCATGTGGTGAACATGATGCTCTCTGTGGCTTTATCTGCTGTTAAAACTCAAATGAACTGCAGCAATTAGTTAATCTTTCCCAAGTGTAATTGAAAGCTGCACAAGGGAAATTCAAACTTTGGCGACCTCCGGTGGCAGCAAGAGGTATAAACTGTGACATATGAAAGTCTAAGGCAGGGGTTGTCAAAGTCTGAGACATTGGGCCCCCCTCAGACAAAGCTGGGGAAAAAGGCAGTGTCTTCATACACACGTATCTGTATGCATTTCATTTTTCTGTGTTTTCTTTTTATATTCTTTCCATAATAAAATCCATTACAAAAGATGTTGCTGCCACAGTAAATGCTTTGTCTCAATGGCAATGCATGGCTCTGTTCACTCAAAGTTATCTCCTTGACCTTCAAGATTACAATCTTTGTTTATGTTCACAAACACAGCAGATATGTATTTGAAGGTCTGATGGCCATTCAAGTTTATTTTTCATTTTTAAGATAAAACTTAGACTAAAACTAGAATGTAGCTGCTTTGTGCATAGCGAATGAGATTGTGCCTAAAAATTGTTTCATTAATGCCAAACATGAAAATGAAGGAGAAAAAACAACTGAATTGTTAAGGTTTTTACTTTATAGTGGTGATAAGTCGATGAACTCAAAGTCAACATGGTCATCCAAATCCTTAACCGTACACGTAAATACATGACCAAGTCTAATACTAATATTACTAATAAACTATCGAAGGACCAGAAGTTTCCTCAGAAAAAACACACCTATCGTAGTCTATGTTGTCTACGCGAGACATAAAAAAGGACAAACAGATATCCATCTCATCCTGCTGAAACACCTGTAATAACTGAGCATTTAATAAGCACTCACATTTTTACTCAATTTGGTGTCTTGAGTCCTCCTCAGAATTCTATCAAACCGACAGCACATCAATAGAAAACAGCACTTTGTGACCATATGTTACTCCTGACTTAAATGGACAGCTGCCATTCAGCAAAATACTTTATAGTGTTGCAGTGTGTTCATGTTGTTGTGTGAAGTTTAGACCAGAAATATTTTGTACTTCCTGTTCTAGCTGTGATGCACGTAGCTACGCGTATTTAAGAAATACCTTTTCCATACTAATTTAGTCAAAAGATTTGATTTGATGCTGAAATAATATCAAATAAAATATTTGGCATCTGGCACTGGCTCTGGCACTGGCACTGGCTCTTCTTCTTCTTCTTTTATTATTATTGTATATTTTCTATTTTGCTTTTATTTAATCTTTTTTATTTTTTCTGTATATGTATATATTGCTATTGTTGGCACCAACGCACCAAAACAAGTTCCTTGTATGTGAATACATACTTGGCAATAAACCATTCTGATTCTGATTCTGATTCAGATTTTGCTTGAGTATTTCCATGTTATGCCTCTTCTCTTATACTATACTTTACTTTTTACTTCTCCACTACATCTCACAGGCAAATACTGTTCTTTTTAAACCACTACATTTATCTGACAGCCACAGTCACTACTTTACAGATTTACATTTGACATCTATAATATATGATTAGCTTATTTAAAATATAATTATTTTAGACTATCCATCTGTATGTCAAGCACAGGAGCACCTTCAGCAGCAGACTTATACGACCTGTGGCATCAGTCTGCTTGTTTAAAGGAATGATTACGTGCAATCATTGAACATGAATTAACCCACACTTGCCTGTACTTCAGATTTGATATTTTACATGCATAGCTAAATGCCACTTCTCATATATATATGTGTGTGGTTATTGGATCTGCACTCTGTGTACTTGCACTCTTTGCACTGCAACTGCAGCACAACAACGTCCCTTGGGATGAATAAAGTTCTATCTTATCTTATCTTATTAGCTCAACCTCAATGCACCGTTAAAATACTGCTCACAATTAAAGGGACGTAATGTTCACAGTCACTAAATGCCTGGCAGGAGGTAATATTTACAGAAACTACAATAATAAATGTGCACATTTGCAGTTTTTTTTTACGTGGGTGTAGTTGTGCTGGGCAATTAGGACTCGTGACCTGGTAGTTTTATTATCCTGGCTTCTACCCTGCTGACCTGACCAGGGATATTCCGCAGCCTAATGAACACTTTCACTTTTCATTTTGCTTACAATACTATTATTGTATTGAAAAATGTTCAACACTGTGGTATTACTTTTAATAAACCTGTAATGTCACCACTGAGCCAACTTTACTTTACCGCCTAGTGATGCATATCACATGAGACCTGCGCGTACACGCACGCTTCACGCACACCTTACACGACGGCCTTGTGAAAATGATCCACCGGGGAAAGACTGGGTAAATTGGGGTCAATGGCCTCACGTCGCCAAGACGAGCAGGCAGGTGGGTCGCGGGTAAAACGTGACGTCATGATGATACTTTTGAACTCCTTGGCAGTAAATCTATAAAGGTGTGTAGTCTCACTAGCAACAGGTAGCCGTTCAGTAATAAACCTGAACCTTAGACTGGAGTGAAAACAGCGCCAGAGCCCGCTGGGAATGAGCAAGGTGGCCTAACATGCGCCAGGACTTTTGATTCGCCTAGGTCTACCTGAGAGTCACCCTACCTGTCGGGCGAGGACACCGGCATGTACCCCAACTCACAGTCGGTCAGGCACCCGGCTCAGACGCTGTCACTGAACAGTCAGTACATTGCGCCTCCGTATGACTTCACCGGTTATCATCACGTCCCGGGAGTCGGCGACCCGTCGACAAGTGCCTGGGACAGCGTCTACGCTCCCCGGGAGGAGTATCCGTACAGCTTCCCGGGGTCGAGCCCCAGCGCCGGGCAGGTCAGCTTCTCCTCCCCGGAGCTGTGCGGCACGCCCACCGCCGCTGGAGGGGGGTCGTTCATCCCGTACAACTTCTCCGGACAGGACCCCTTCAGCTCCAGGAGGAGACCACATGAATCTATCAGACCGTCCGTTTCAGGTGGGACATCACCATCATTCACCATGTAGTCTTATTGCAGATTGGTGTGTGTATTGTGCTGTATTGGCCTATGATAAATGATCATAGGTATCTATGATAATCAATGTTAGGATATAATTATACATTCAAGCATTTGATTAGGCAAAGAGGGGCTTAGTGTTTCTTTGTAGACAAAACTCAAACCGAACTTCTATGAACACACGTCTTAAATGTCAATTAATTAAACTGGAAAAGTGTCATATAGACAACTCTAGATGCTCAAACTAACATACATTTTCTTAGACTACTTAACCAAAGGAATGGAGTGGGTGTACAAATGACAAATAAGGTCAAAAGCATTTTAATAGACAGGAACAATTTCAACATGCACACAGAGAATGACTGCAGTGCGCATACACATTCATCAAGCTTTTCACCTCTCCCTTCCGCCAACTTGGTGTGAGATGTCAATGCAAAGATAACAGCAGAGGCCGTGAAGTCTGCAGAAGTGGAGCTCCCCACCCTCTCTATCCACTGGGTGGGTGCAAAAGGATGACGAACTGGCTAGATAACACAGGCACTGCAGGAAGTCTGCAGAAGTCAAACCAAATCTACCTCTACAGACGAACTATCAGGCCTTACTGTGTGTGTGTGTGTGTGTGTGTGTGTGTGTGTGTGTTGGACTGCCTTGATCGATGCTGTCACATGGTCAAAATTTCAGATCAATAACTCTGACTCACCCTTTTCTAAGAGTGTGTGTGCGTGTGAACACACGTGTAAATGAATAGCTGCCTGTGTAAACACCACTCACAGTGATAAGGGTTACCACTAATGCAATGCAGTGGGGATTCTTTACACGAGATATAGTTAGTGTGATTAATAGAGTTAATAAGGCTTTAAGTGGCGCCTGAACTTGAACGTGGCACCAGACGTCTTTAACTTAGTCATCTGTTTGGCCACTGCTCCCAGTGCACGTGACTCACTGACATTATAATCATTCTTGTCTGCATTACTGATAGGAATGAAGACAGACAAATGCACAGGAGTGGATAACCCACCTATTTACTTACATTTGGTCAATCATCCCTTTTTGTATTTTTTGTTGTACTAAACTAGGGTTGTTTTGTGTGATTCAGGAGTGAAGACTCGCACCAAGGACAAGTACAGGGTGGTGTACACTGACCAGCAACGTCTGGAGCTGGAGAAGGAGTTTCAGTACAACCGCTACATTACCATGAGGAGGAAGGCAGAGCTGTCAGTGGCACTGAGCCTCTCTGAGAGACAGGTGAGAGGAAGAAAAGTTAAAGTTAGAGTTAGAGTGGTAAGGCGTAGAGAAAGGGAAGGAAGCACAGGAGGTGTTACATTACAAGAGAACAGGAAGGGTAACATAGCCTCACCTTAAGGACTGGGCCCAGACATGAATAATAATAATAATAATAATTAATAATGGACACAAGTAATTCAAAGGAACTAAAAGAAAGTGTGTCCTCCTTCCCACGAGTGTGATACAGTGTTAGTAAGTGACATATAGAGTGTGTAATTGTGCCGTTATTAATACATGCAACTTTGTTTTTGTGTTTCGTTCTTAGAAACTCACTGGCTTTTTCCGGCTCTGTTTTTATTTTTGAGGCGGGGAGGGGTCAGTTGAGAAGAGTGACAGTTAGGAAAGTTACACAGTCAGTACTTTTGGTTCATGTAGCTGATTGGTGCTGCATTTTTTTTTATCATCGTGGTTGTGGACAAATGTAGTCAACTCATGTAAGGTTAATACCAACGCAGCACAGAAAGCTCGTCAACAATCCCATCTGGAGACACCAGCTTCAGAAGAAACAGACAAAACCTGTATAAACCACAATGTTATGTGGCGAAACAAAGCATCTTGCAATAGTAGTGTTAATGGTGAAACCCTCACTCTTTTGCAATTATTCTTTCTTCTGCCTGTACTCATTGTTCTTGTTAAACCCACAGCTGAGTGCAACAAAGTTATTTGGGGAAAGAAAAAAAAAGCAGATGTAGGTAAGGCAGGGCAAGATAAAGTGAACACAAAAAGCTAAATCATTACAGTTACAACGATGATTACAAGACAAAGGCCAGCTCCTTTTGCTATTTCTGATCTAATTTTAATTCAGTGAGAGTCCTTACCTAATAAATGTGTTTTTGATGTTGATTACTTATGTTTGTAAGTATCTGCTGTGCGTTTCAGGTGAAGATCTGGTTTCAGAACAGACGCGCCAAAGAGAGGAAGATGAGCAGGAAGAAGCTGCAGCATTCCCAGCAGGCCTCCACGACTACACCCACCCCACCGGTGCTGGGAGGACCAGTTGACACCCACATCGCCACCAGCCCCAGCAGCAACCTTTTGTCCGACACGATATCAGAGGAGTACTAGGTGGATTTTACATGGAAGACTGATACAGCATGAACTATGTACATAGTGTGTTTGTGTTTTTATAAGTTTACCACGGAATGAATGAAGATGATTTACATCAACATAATGTTATAACGCTGCACCTTCTGCCTTTCACAATGACAAGCACTACATGACTATTGCATTGATCATCTCTAGTGGGCATTTGCCAATCACCGGACGCTAATGTGTAAATATGGATCGTCATCTGCACCAAGATACTGATTTTAAGGACAAAGAATCAATAACGTGTCACGTGTGTGCCTTCTTCCACAATTGTTGCTTAAAGTCACAATGAAAATGCATTTTTAGCATAAAGGGATGTTAAAATGTGTCTTATCTTGTTTCTGCTTCATGAATAAGAAAACAGGAACAATGCATTTTTCTATTAGTTCTAACTTAATGAGAAAATCACACTTGAGCAAATAAATTTAAATTAAAATGAGTAATGGAGATTATGCAGTTATATCCAAAAACAGTCCTGCTACTTATTTTGGGGGAAGTAAAACTATGTTAATGTAATCCATTTGAATTTACAGGAAATAGAGAGGAAAAAGAGAGCAGAGTGTTGCATTTGTTGCTTCTAAGGAAAGATGGAGACAGAACATACAGCTTTCTGTGGAAATATCAATTCAGAGTAAATCTTGGGAAAAGATCAATTAAAAATATAAATGGGTTTCAGTCAGGGAGAGGAAGGTTTAAAGCATAATGGAAGGTGTGAATGCACAGAAATGTAAAAAAAAAAATGAATTGAATTTTGTCATGAAAACATTTTTTCCCCATTTTGGCTTAAAATATGTTTTATTTTGTTTTTAAACTACAACATTGTGTTAACAGCAGAATAGAAGAACTGAAAGCAAATGTGTTCAAAATTGACTGTGGAAAAGATGTTCAGACAGCAGTGTTTAGCCACATGCTGAAAAACAGCTGCCGAATGACTCATGGTCTATTGTCATTGTACCGCTAAACACACACACATTTTAGGTGAAATAAAGTCCCTGATTCTCTAGTCTTTTGGGACGTATGTACTGTATGTCTGAAACGTTTTATGTTTATGTACTACCCAGTGTATGTAAGGAATGTTAACACACTTTCAAACTGTTCCCGTTTGCAGGTTACAGAGGAGGAAGAAAAAGTGGCCAATGTAACAATGTATATTTAGTAGTCAGACAATGATTCCAAAAATATTTTTTTCAAAATAAACCACTGTACCATCAACTTTGTGCAACGCATGTATTAATCAATCAGGAAGTGAAAGAATCTGAATAGTGTGTGTGTAGTTTTATATTTAAGCTGAAGCGTTTGTTGGTTTTGCAGCTAAACACGTTAAAACATGTTTTAGTCTTAAGTGTGGGTCCATCTGCTTGCACCACAGTCTTATAAAACATTTCCTCTGACAAAATACTCCTGATACGTTTGTGCAACTTTTACCGGCACACAAAATGACTTTAATTAATTTGATGAAATTACGACCTAAGTTGACCTTAGTTTTGTAAAAAAATTTTATGTTACAAGGCACACTGCAGGATTTCAATGTTCACACTGTGCCACAGTGAAAAGCTGTACTCTTCAAAGACTGGATAAGTACTGAATCTATTTTCTCTTCTCTGCCAAATTGTTGACAAATTCTATAAATATTAAATCACAAGTTACTTGAAGGATGTCTTCAATCAATATCTGACATGCTCAGGATTAAAGAACTGACACCAAACACCAATCTTGATTTTATAGATAAATGACTTTGGCATGGGAAGGTAACATCACATGAACGTGTCACGACAATGACAAAATCACCTGGTTTATATGAGGACAAAATAAATGTTTAATCGGGGGTCAACCAAACTTATCGAGAGCTAAGGAGCAACATCTCTTAGGATTTCCTAGTATTAAAAGGCTGCAGCAATACCGAACACGTACCCATAGCTACCCACACACTTATTGTATTGAACAAAGTAGTGCTGACTGACTGATCCGGTGGCAAAAGGATACTGGATTGTTGGAGCAGTTTTATTACACTTCTCGTGTGTTGTCAATTATTTGCTCAGTAGATTGTCAGTCAGAAGATCAACGGTGTTTCAACAAGAGGGTTCAAAAAAAAAAGGATTGTTTAAGGACACCAACAATCATGCGCCATAAACACCAGTTTTATGGCTCTGTAAATCAGCAGAATGGTAGACCAACCTTTAACCCAAAGCTATCAAACCAAACCAATCATGTAACTTCAATTAAACACACAGCAAGTAAACAACTGAACTTCTCATTTCCATTTCATTGCCAACGACTGCTTCTCTGTAACTGCTGTGCATATGACAGTAAAGAACTAGCACGTGTGTCACCAGAAAATCTCGCTAAAAATAACATTGGACAAGCTCAGTGTAATATTTCACTTAAAACAGAGGTTACAAAGCATTTAAAAGAAACTAAACCAAAGCATCAGTAAACTAAACTGCAACGGACTCATTTAGCTTTACTCATAAAAGCCAAATTGTAAAGTGTTTCCGAATGTGATACTGAGCTGAGAAAAAAAGTGTGCCCTGACTGAGCATCACAGGTTTGGCAATGCACCCAGTCGACATTCAGACCAGCAGGCTGTTGGGCTTTTAACCGCATCTGATTACAGCTTTGACAATGTAAAACGTTAATTCTTCAAAATGTTCAGTATGTGTTGCTTTTTACGTCCCCCTATATAAATATGTTTAGGTTTATGTTCTAAACTGGAAGCCACAAAGTCATAGAAAGTGCATCAAACAAACTATTGAAAACATGACATGTCAAAGATAGACATGCTCAGGATCTGATAAGCTGTTCCTTTTCCGCTTTAACAAGATGTGCATCACTTTACTAAATTCCACAAGAACATCCTCTCATTACCTCCCCCTCGTTTCATTAAAGGAGAAAAAGGAAGAGAACACACTCTTTTTAAAAGGTTTTCGTCCTTCGGTGCTAACACAAAGTGGAAATATAATCATTTCAAATTTCAGATGAAACGACTGTATCTCTGGATCTACTACAACTTAGCACGATTAAAACGACACAAACCATTCATATTTATCATTGCATTAAGGGGATATTTCCCCTTCAAATGATAAACACAAAACTTGTGAGAAAGTGTTACTGATGAACCAATGTCGTAAGACTGAAAACTCGTGCCTGAGAAAAAGCAGAAGTGTTAACCTCATGGAAACAAATTTGTGCATACTGTGAACTTCCTCATAGAGACAAGACATTTCTCAACAAACGTATCTTTAGACTGCAGAACCAAAGGAAGACAGCATGATTGAATTTAAGATTAACTCCCACACACTGCACTAAACCTTGAATAAATCTACCAATGCAAGGGTATACTAGTGACACTTGTGTGATAAACTCTACTCCTCAACTAATCCATCAACATCTGCTTAATAAGTGCATTGTGACTGAATTAAATTAAACAAAATTAAACTGAAGTTAAAAGTAGCCATTATAGATGACATGTAAACATGGACTTACTGATGCCACTTGTTCATGTCTGCCAATCATTGGAGAGTAATGAAACTAAATACACTGTAATAACATTTTTATTCGTAAAATTCATATTATCATTATTGCAAGTTTACTATATTTGAATGTTGAAATAAAACTAAATATGTTCATAAATTAGAAACAAGTAAAAACAAGGAAGTGCATCATAATCTAAAAGTAAAGAGAGAAGTTAAAAATTGTGATAAAATACATTAAAAAATATTGAATAGCATAAAAAAACTAGCCACACTGTGGATTAAATGCTAAAGCTTATATCTTTATGTCCAGTCAAAACCCAGCAGTACAGTAAAGGTGAAGATAATCAATAGATAGAAAATAATAATAGTATCTATGAACACTCATAGATATTATGGTTTTCTATTGGAAATGACATTAAATTAAGATGGAAGCTCTTTGGGCATCTTGGCAAACACATTCTCCACCTGCCTTCAGTGGTGCAGTCTTTGTAAAAAGCACTCAATCACCTTCCTCTACGGACCTTAGCGTACACACATTCATCTCCTGTTGGTTGAACGGTCTGCGGAGGCGGCTGTGAAAACTTGACTTGGCCGTACTCCACCTCCTCCTCGGCCTTTTGCTGCATCTGCCTCCCCTCCCGCTTCACGACCCTGACATCAGCATAGGTTAATTCCTGTTCATCTTCTTTTTCTGCAAAAGGAAGTAAAAGGAAGAAGTGGCACAAGTCAAAATATTTAATGGCTAGATGTACTCAGTGATAACAGTGGATTGTTAAAAGAATATTTTGACACATTTTGGGAAATGCACGCGTTCGCTCTCTTGCTGAGAGGAGAGAGGATTCAGTAAGTTGCTCAAAATGTCTTTTCTTTTAATTTGTTAATAGAGAAAAACACAACAATCTCTGAATGCAGTGATGGTTCAGGAAAATGGAAGTTGTGTGTAGTACCTTTAGGATTGCTGTTTTGCTTTTTCTTTTGAACATAGACGACCCCGACCACCAAGAGAATTACTAGTGCAGAGAGTACGCCGGCCATTAATAGCAAATAGCCTGTTTCAGTTATAAAAGACACAAGAGACACACAAATCTTTAAGTTGGCAAACATTCCAGGAGTTTTTATGGAGACAGACAAAGAAGAAAAAGGGAAAATTACTTTAATGAATCCACTGCAGGAGAGTTAGTTTTCACTTACTAATGGACCATGGTTCATCTCTGCTGTTGGGCGTCACAGTTTGATTGGAGAATGTGATATTAGTAGAGGTTGTAATTGACACTGTGATGCCATTCTCCTTACCCACAGTAGTAGTAGTACCTGTAGTAGGAGGTTGGGTTGTTGTTGTCTTAATACACAGGGTGTTATTGGCTTGAAGCACCCACTGTGATATGTGCGTCCCATTGGGTAAGTCACAGTCGATGAATATGAACCCTATGGGAAAGAAAGAAATGACGGATTTACTAATCATCAGTGTCATAATTATCAAGTTATTTGTTGTCATGTTCTCACTCACCACAAGTAGATATCTTGTCTTTTTTCCAGACATTACTGATGTGATTCCTGACTGAGCAGGACAGGTGTCCTGAGACGTCTTGTTTCAGAGTGATGACGTTAGACTCTTTATTTCTAGAGAAGATCTCAGCGTCTGTCAGTTTGTGTCCATCCAGAGTCCAGCTGTACTGAGGACTGTCCCCTCCCTCAGAGGAACAGGACACCCTCTGCTCTCCCTGGGACAGACACTCAGAGACCAGCTGGACAG